>SNQJ01S0036997.1:105988-124833 GCA_010110895.2 Picea sitchensis
GATGTGGCACTGTACAGGCCTCCAGGATCATCCCTGATCCAGAGACATGGAGAGATGGGTGGAGTGGTGGGTCAAGGGGAGGTAGCTGCAGATCTTGAGGATATCGAGAAAAACCGTGAGGGGTTGACCATGAACATTCCAGACATCACGGTGGATGAGTTACCCTGACGCTACCAACACCATATAATTGGAATATCAACATCCATTGGTCGATTGCTCTGTCGAGTGGCACGGGAAGTCATTTGTTATAGCGAGAAACATCCTTGATTCATGTGTATATGAAGCCATGAGCTTCATCATTTTGACATTTTGGTCTCAGGAAAAACAATATTTTGTAACTTTTGATGTTTATAATATAAATTTCCTACCATCTTACTTATGTTTTAAATGTGTGATTGAATTTATAAATGGCGCAAATGTATGTCTAAAACATAATTAGCCAATGCATATGTTAATGTGTTTATACATTTAGGAATATGATTATATTCAATATAATCAAAATGTCTTTCCAAGAGGTGAATTCTTAAGTATACCTGTAACAAGATAGGACTTCAGATGGAATAAACATTACTCAATTGTAACACTACTAGTTGTGAATCAAGACATGCAACAAGATGATAGATTCCAAATGAAATGGTGTCAGCTAATAACTCAATAACTTCACTGTATTCTGTGATATTATTAGTTGCACAACCAAGTCAAACACTGTGTAGACTAATCAAATCATCTGTAGGTGTATATATTTCCCATGCATCAGACGCTAGGTTTTGAGTACTGGGACTAGCACCATCATCAAATCCTATATAGGGTAGAGAGGATGAAGACATATGGAAACCAAGCACAAGGAAAGGTAAGCAACTTAAAGGTACAAGAAAAACAAAAAAAATCACACTAGAGTATGATACACTAAAAATACAAAGCACTCATGAATTTTTTTTTTAAGCATAGTACTTCTTCAAGTAAATCCCATTTCTAGGTTCACCCAAAGGAATTCCATCATAATCCACTAACTCATAAGATCCTTTCTACAACACTCATTTAATGATGTAAGGGCCTCGCCACATGGGCTCGAATTTACCAACTCCAAATAAGTCACAATCTTGTTCGTAAAGGAGAACTAAATCACCCTCAAAAAAAAAAATGCGGTTTGACATGCTTGTCATATTGAGATTTGACATGTTTTTTTATGAGTTTCTATGACTAATGCGACATCACGATGAGTCTTGTCTAATTTCATCATATACAAGAGATGTTCTTCTTCGGCTTTGGTGTTAGGGAAAATTTCAACAACTAGTTTCAAATATGGGATTTCACATTCAATCGACAAAATAACTTCAATACCATACACTAACTTGAAAGGTGTAAACCCCGTGGTATATTTAATGGATGTCCAATAGGCCCATAATACTGAAAAGAGGATTGTGTTCCAACTCGAATTGTTAATTCCTACCATCCATCGAAGCACGGTGGTTAGAACTTTATTGATTGCTTCAACTTGGCCATTTTCATGTGCATAGTAAGAGGTTGAGTTTTCATGTCGATGACCCAACTTATCAGTAAGTTCAACATCATGAAATTGTGAAAATGGCTACCATGGTTAGTGACGATGGCATGAGGGACACCAAATCGAGTGACGATATGATTGAATATGAACAACGTTGCATTTTTCCCGGTATTTTCAAATGTAGGCATCGCCTCAACCCATTTGGTGAAATAATCCACGACTACAATAATGTATCAATACCCCCCGACTGAGTGAGGGTTACATGTCATAAAGTCGATGCCCCATTTAGTGAATGGACCAACAAAAACTACAGGGTAAATAGGAGCAATATGTGATCGAATTTTATTGTTATACTCATGACAAGCCAGGAATTTCTGAATGGCAGTGATGTAATCCTTAAACAATGAAGGCCGGAAGTAACTAGATTGTAAGATATTTTGAGTAGTGGCATACCTAGACGTATGACCACCACATGATCTGGAATAACAGTCATTTAAATCTTTCTTGGCTTCATCATAACTTAGAAATCGTCGAAATACATAATCAATACCATGATGGTAAAGGGTATCACCGAGAATAATGTATTGACATGATTGATACTGAATTTGACGACGATCTACATGAGAAATATCATCCCGAAAAGTTTGGGTCTGGAAATAAATTATAATTTCTACATACCAAATATCATTTGAACTGATAAAAAAGATAGGCTCATCACGAAAAGAGTCTTCTGACATAGTTTCTATCTCAGTGGAGGGAAGGTCACATATCAATTTGACAAAAGATAAAGATTTCTTTCAATTGGCTTGCTTAATATCCAAATCAAACTCCTAGAGAATCACTATCCATTTGGAGTATTTTCCTCCCAACAATTTACGTGTAAGGATATGTTGCATAGGGTTGCAATAAAAAATAATAGTGGTTTTGCACAATAAGATATAATGATGAAAAATTTGAACAAATTGAACAACTGCCAAGGACAATTTCTCCACATGGAGATATTTCGTTTCAGTGGTCGTGAGACTCTGACTCAAATAGTAAATAACATGTCCATTGTGTGAATCATCCTCTTGGAATAGAACCATGACTATGGTAGAGTCTGAAGAAGCCAAGTATAAGAAATAATCTCGACTATAATCGGGGGGAAATAAAAGTGGTGTACGGGTTAAGGAAAGATTCAAAGCTTCAAAGGATTTGTTGCTAATGTCGTCCCATACAAAATCATGACCCTTCTTGAGAAGATGATTGGAACCTTTCATTAGTTCGACATAATTGGGAATGAATCGACGTAAAAAGTTTTCCTTCCCTTGCAAACTTTGGAGTTGGTGTAAGGGGGAAGGAGGAGGAAAATTCAGAATAGCTTCAACCTTCAAAGGGTCCACCCTAATCCCATGTGTAGATAAAATAAAACCAATAAGTCGTCTAGACTCCACACAAAAAACACATTTGTGTGGATTCAATCGTATGTGATAATATCAACAGCATAGGAAAATGACTCATAAATGTGTTGGGTGATCTTGATGATGCATAGAATGCGTCAGCAAGTCATCTAGGTAAGGTTGTACAATGTGATTAATATCATGAAAATAATAAGACATAGCAAGTTGAAAAGTCACAAAAACATTCTTGAGACCAAAAGGGAGTTTATGGTATGCGAAGGTACCCCAAGGGAAAATAAAATAAGTCTTGTGTTGATCTATGGGTAAAATATTTATTTGATTATAGCTGGAGAATCCATCCATCATAGAAAATATCTCACTCCCGGCACAATTGTATCTCACTCCCGGCACAATTGTTAACGATCTGGTCGACGAAGGGGGTTGGATAATTATATTTGGGACAAGCCTTGTTAATATCCCTATAATCAACGCAAACATGGATCATACCTTTTTTTTTCATAGCCGAAACAAGATTAGACACCTAATCATTTGAAGCTATAGGGTAGACAAAACCAAGATTAAGAAGTTTTTCAGCTTCGATTTTAATTGTAACAACTTTTCGTGGATATACTGGGAGAAGTATTTTTTGAACGAGTTTAGCATCAGGGTATGTCTTAATTTCATGTACAATAATATCTGGATCAATTCTAGGAATTGCTTCGTAACTCCAAGCAAAAATGTCATGGAATTCTTGGAAAAGAGCCTTGTAAGTTTGTATCTCATTAGGAGAACATGAGGCATCGATGTGAATATTTTCCTCTATTCCAGGCTTAATTGAAATATCTAGGGGGATTATAGGTGAAATATTTCCAAAGTTACCTTCATACAAAACATATCGTATTGGTTCAGAAACTGGGGGAATAGTAAGGACTGTAGACAGATTCAAAATCCGTTATTAACTCTTGATAGTCTCGGGTTCTAGGAAGAGGATAGAACGATGATGCTCATCATCCCATGGGGTGTCTTCCATGGACATAACTGTCATGATCATCTCATTAGTGTGAAATACCGTGTGAAATGGATCATGAGACATATCTAAAAGAGAATAAGGAGAAAGAGTGGCCGATTGAATAGCTTGATAAGCCAATTCCACCGGACTTAAAGGGATTTGGTCACCATAACGATGACGATCGTCCACGATAGGTACTATACAAGGGTCATAGGACCTAGGGGTTTCACCAAGACTGGTCGAAATCATGTTAATAGAAGCGAAAAAAGGAGGAGGGATATCGAGTGGTGGGATAGGAAAAGTTCCCAGTAACGATGAATCCTTTAAAATAACCACATCGACATTCTCATAACCAAGAGGTGTTTTCACTATGAATGGAATGCTACTAGCGCGTGAATTAGAACTAAAGAAGATGATATGATCTACTGTAATAAATTTACGTTGGTGAGGGAAATGTATCACACGGAAAAGGTTATAAATAATGGCGTGCATAGAATCGATCCAACTACAACCAAGTAAAAGGTTGTAATCGAGAGGTTCATCAAACACCTCAACCTCAACCATAATAATTTTTTCTTCTAGTGCAATATATAACGAAGGAAGAACACCATAAGGTTTAAATCCGATTCCATTAAAATATTTTAAAGTATTGTGTGACTTGATAAGGGCAAGAGAGCCAATGAATTTCCAAAAAGTGATGGACATGAGGCAAGTCGAAGCTCCTTCATCAAAAAATGTTCAATAAATATTCTTATTTTCATCAATGACTTTTATTTGAAACACTAATTGATGAGGAATTCTTGGAATGTGATCTTCCAAGTCAAATATTATCAAATTTGTATCGGTAAGGTCGATTCCACCAATAGCCTTTAAAAGTTCCTTTCGTTGCATAGGAAAACTTTGAAGGACATCGAGAGCCGACATAGAAGAAGGTGTTGGTGCCATATCTTCTACAATACTATAGTTCTGAGCGACACGTGCATGGGGATTAAATGATGACTTACAAACAATTCCCTTAGGAGGTGGATGAAGAACTGTATCTATACTAGGTCGTTTGATATGAAGAGGATCGTTGGGAGGTGAAGTCAAGGGAGGAGGTTGAACCAATGGCGATGGTGAATAATGAAATTTCTCCTTAGAAGGAGAATAATATTTGGCTCGAGTAGAGACTGGAACTTCGTTCTTCTTGTAGTCACCAGTAAACATAATTACATAAGACGTGGTAGAGGGAGAAGGTTTGTCATGAATTATCAATTGGGCTTGTTTTTGAGAAGGAAAAGGTTGCGACAAAACAACATGTGTAGGAGGTGTCTCAGTCCCTTGTAAAAACTTAGTAACCTCATTACGTCTTGGAAAATATTTTGTATAATGATCCTGACCATAGAAAGAAAAGGATAATGGGGTTTTCACTTTTCTTTATCATCAATAAGCTGATTCTTGGGTTTATTGTATTGTTGATTAGTAGGTCTATCCTCTTTATTCTTACCCTTCCCTTTCTTTTTATTTTGATTTTTACCAGTAGGTGTATATTGAATCGTATTGACCTCAGAGGTTTCACCAGGAGAAGGAGTCAGAGGAGTAACATTTTGTACATTAGTAGTAGTATATTTGGGATTGGAATGACTGGATTTTTTAGATTGAGTCTCAGCATGAAAAGTGCCAATCACACCATCAACAACATGAGAAGCTACTGGAGGTGTTTGGGTTGGATTTTTAGATAGGTGAGGAGCATCAGGGATTAAGTCATATAATGTGTTGATTTGTGAATAAACAAGATCCAAATATTGAGCATGACTAATCACTTTCTCTTCATTGATGAGACCGCCCATGAAAAAATCACAGTCTATAGGAGCGATGAGTGATTTGGTAAACCATTTAACCAATAATTGGTCAGGAAGGAGAACTTTGCTTAATCGTCTTCTCCACCTCCACTCATGAATATGATCTGAAATGTGCATGGAAGAGGATTGCTTAAATGAACTCAAAATTTTGGTTTTTGTCTCATATCGTATCGGTAACTTGTAATGTGTTAAAAAATCCATAGCTAAGGTGTTAAAGTCATTGAAGAATCCTCGGGGAATTTTGATATACCATTTGGCTACTGAACCCGTAAGACTACGTCGGAAAAGACGTAATCGAATGGAGTCATCCATCAATGAGTTGGATGAACACCAAATATGAAAGGTCACGATATGATTTTTTGGGTCTTCTCCATATCGACCATCAATCTTAGGAATGTCTGAGGGTAATTTGGCAGGTATGACCAAGCAATAAGGAGAATGTAGAATGGGATAATTCAAAATCCTAGATAAATCTGGTAAATCTGAAGTAGCTAAAAATGACAACTGTCTATTCACTTGAGGAAACTGGTAATTTTGAGGAGGCAATCCTATAGGTATACTAGTAGGACCATAAGAAGTTTGCAAATATTTAGAGGGTCCTTTCAAATTCTGTGGTGGAGGTTGTTGAGCCAAGTAGCCAACATTTGTTGGTTAATTCGGTATGATACCTTGGAAAGGAGAATTATATTGAAATTTTTTACCCTAGGTAGTATTTACAGAGCCTAGATATGGTTTCCTGATATTATGGGGTACAAAAGAGTTTAATTGAGGAATTTCCCCCCAGGCAATGGTGGATTTCCTTGGAAAGGAAAATTCCAAGGTTGATATTGTAAACCAGGTGTATATTGTACATACACTAGGGTAGGCCCCCCAAATTGGGGTTGCACCCCAACTTGAGGTTGACCTCCAACAGGAAGGACCGGGTTATGACCCCCAACTTGGGGTTTCCCCCTAGGCTGAGTTTGACTTCCAATAGGAAGTTGAAAACCAGAAGTGACAGAATGACTCGTGCCTCCAAGTGAAATGGGTATACTTGGTCTAGGCTATTGAGATCCTCCAAGTGGTGGAGGAATTCTAGGCCCTCCATATAAAACCTGAGTATCTGTAGGAACAAAACTGCTAGAAACATTGTACCCAGGTGGAACAAAACGATTAGGCCCTCTGGATGGACCGTGGGTAGGATTATCAATATAACTATTAAGAGAGTTATACAAAGTTGGAAGTGAAGGATTTTATCTAAGAATAAGTGGAATTCCAATAGGATCTTGAGTTTCCATTGTACTTCCAAAAGAAACATGTGTAACTTGTGGAACCATGGTAGAACTAGTGAGTTGCAACAAAAGAATTGCATGAGTTCCAACCAACAATGGGTCTAAACCAGTAACAACATTACTTGTCATACTAGTAAAATGATCTAAAGGTACTGTATAGGAAGTGGAAGTAACAGGTGTATGTGACAACATAAGTTGGTCTGGGCTCATTCCTAGTCTATCAAAAATATCGTGTCTGATGGGGAGTGAACTAGGATTAAAAATTCTAGCAGTATGAACCAGAGTTCTAAATGATTCACTTTGAAAGGGTGGATCATTCACACTAGACTCTGCATAAGGTCCAGTAAGTATTATAGTATAATATTCAACAATAAAGTCTCCTGAAGAGTTTATTCAGAGAAAAACTGGATCTTTTACAACATTCAATAACGGATTTACGTGAATTTTTTATTATACCAATGGAGTAGAACTTCCAATATCATAGGACATGTCATTATTGACTGCTCCTTTAGGGGAAGGACCCTCTGGTGAATTAGGAAGCAAAGGAATGTATTCTTCCAGATATTTTGGAGGTAACCCTTGCATCCTATGTGAACGAAGAGGTCCAATGCTAGGCGCGTCAAATAAAGAATGAAAGAAATATATGGCCAACTAGAGAAACAAAAAACACTTGACTAAAAAAATATAGATATCAAGCACGTAAATAAGCCTTCTTATTTCAAATCCACTAGTTGGTGCCGAAATCCATCGTTGTGAGATCAAGACAGGAAGGGGTTGGGATAAAGAAGGTGGAAAAGTTACATTGATGACCTACTTAATGGACTTACACCCTGGTGCAAGATTCCACACATAATCATGGGTATACCCTCCAAGGATCTCGATTGAGTTTGGCCAACTTCGATTCTAGATATAGTGAAGACTTGCCCCTCCAGAGTCACTTCATGTAAAGAATCTATAGAGATAAGACACTAAGGTTACCAATTATGACAATGATGCCTAGGGAAGTAGTCAACAGTCCAATCCACATGTAAGGTAAGGATATCTAAGCCCGCAATCGAATTGAGAAGGTCTGCATAGTATTTTCTTCTCAAGTGACCCCCAATAATACACGTAATCTCTACACCACGACCAAAAAAGTAGGGTGAGTAACTATGTTGGTCCTAATGTGACCTCGTTATTGACCCTTGTGTTAGAAGGGCTTCCTAGGACAAAATGTAGCAAGTGGATTTAAACTCTCCTTATCACAAGATACTATTGTGTGTTTTGATGCTTTGGATAGTGTGCCTCACAACCTATTCCAAAGCGTTATCCCTAGCTAATGTTGGTGTATAAAAGTTCTAGAAAATAAAAATTGCTAGATAGGTTTTAAAATTACGTTGAATTATAATGGTTGTTGCTTACTCAAAAAAGGAAACGAAAATTAAAATGATGGGGTATTTGAACTTGACCCAACAAAATGTAAAGAGAGATGAAATGCAATCTTTTCATTCGATGAACTCTAATTTCATAAGGGAGAAGGTTTATTTTTCCAAAATACAACAAGTTACAAAAAACAATTTCTTCAATATTTGAATGACATGAATGCCAAACAATAAAAGCTACTAAATTTTCCAAATGACTCTTTTGAAACAACTATTTGAATGCAAAAATTTATTGTAAGGACTACCAATAGAAGAATAATCTTAAATTCTTTTCTTTCCAAGTGAAAACAAATATTTATTTCAAGAAGAAAGAGTTGTCCAAGAAGATCAATGCACTTACAATACTATTTCCCAAACTAAAATCATAATGAAAGAAAAAATGAAAAACTAAGAAAACTTCTTTGTCTAATATAACAATAAAAAAAATTATAATCACTCAACAATCCAAAAATCAAAAAGATCAATAACAACTCATCCAACAAGAACTCAAGGATGAAGGCTTGAGATTATACCATTGCAATCAAGAAGTCAAAGATAAAACTATGAAGATTATGAAAGAAACTCTCAATTCTTGAGAAACAATCAAATTCATGCTAAAAGATGTGAACCAAGCTACAAAGAATCATTCATCAGGACTAAAAATTCACCTCAAGAAGTAATGACAAATATGGGTAAGGAGAAAAAGTTGACTTTCCAGAAAAATTCTACAGGAATCATCACAGGTTGCAGAAGAGCACAGTGCGATGATCAAGGATCGTCGTAGGAAAAGAAAAAGAAACAGTGTGATGTTGTCTCTTTGGTCTACACAAGTAGGGTGCGAAAATGACTGAACATAAGGAAAAATGTAAAAGAGGACAAATTTTCTCAATGAACTTTCAAGACTAGAGAGTCAAGATGGATCACCCAACGACTTAGATAATGAATTTGATCAAATGCAGATAAGCTAATATAAAAAAGGTAAGAAAAATCCAAAAGAATACGATCCCTAGTATGGTCTCCAATTTTTTTATCGGACAAATCGGTAAGTGAGGACATAAACTAATATCCCTAACTTCAACAAGAAGATAGAAAAAAACATGGCAGAATACACGTTTCTTCTCAGATTTCATTGTCATATAAACTGGTTCATAGAGGGACAAATTACATACCATTTAAACGATGTTTGATCCTCGATAGTGTCATCCTTGCTCCATCTTTGGATTTGTGGGATGGTCAACCTATTAAGAATCACAAATTGACAAAGAGAGAAATCAATGATATATATATTCCAATGAAGCCTATGTATAAGATCAAGGAGTTATACAATAAAAGTAGAGACACCTTTATAGTGGAAGAAATGTATTACTACATTATATTGAATGAAAGTGGAGAATACAACTTATTCCTTGATGTTGCAAGGTCCCTTCCGATGACCCTTTTCTCCAACACACACACTTGTGCTCTAATGCGTTTGATGAAGAGTATTCACAACCTGACTTGGAAAGATAAATCAATGTTATCACAAGTACAATCCTCAGCAGAATTATTCATGCATAATCCAACCTAGAATTTCCCATGAGAGTTCCCTCTTTATATAGGGTGAAAGAGGGATGGATGAGGAGATTAGGATGATCCTAGTAAATCATATGAGTGAGTAAGATCCAATCCAACTAGAGGCCACCTCGTCTCCTAGAAGATTCCTTCTAGAACTTTCGTGAATTTCCACTTTTCCCCTTTGTTTGAGCATCGTCGCACTCCATGCACAAGCAACAAGCGACAATGCCGTAATACAGTTTTGGTGCAGCGTGTGACGATCATGCATCATCACACCCCAAGCATTTAGCAGGGTGTGACGATCTCCTTTAATATGGTTTTTAGGAAAAGGAAGATGTTTCATTCTTCTCCTGGAGAAAGTCTTTTTAGTACCTTCAAGGAACATACAAGTGAGTTATGCACATATTGTCAATTGATCATAGGGGTGAACAAATTAATGTGTAACACTAAGTACAAGTATGGCTCCATCAAATATAATGATTTTGTATAAGAAGTAACTCATAGTGAAATAAGAAGATTATCAGTTGATTGCAAGGAATTTATACAAGTTGGGTGCAGATGGAATATTTAGGCACTCTATGTTGGAAGAAGAGAGACCAATGATACTCAAAGAAGCGCATGATGATATTGCAGGAGGAAATTATGTAGGGAGAGAAACTGCAAAAAATATTTTGTGTGCAGGGATTTGGTGGTGGATACTTCACAAATATGTGAAGGAGTATTGTCAGTGAGGTAATGTATTCCAACTAGTGGGAAATCCATCCACGAGGGATGAAATGTCATTGAATCCATAGGTTACATTACATGAATTTGAGAAATGGGCCATAGAATTTGTGGGTCCAATCAACCCATAGGAAAGAATATTATGGGCAAGGTAAATAACCCATAGGAAAGAAGATTATGGACAAGATTATGTAGCATTGAATGAGGAGTTCCAAATCCATCATAAAAATAGTAGCCCATATCATCCTCAGGCCAATGGAATAGTCGAGGCTTTTAATAATATCTAGGAGAATGATTTGACAAAAATTCCAATGTAGGGAGAGATGATTGGGACTTAAGAGTTCTTGTAGTGTTATGGGCTTACATGACTACAAGTAATAAGTTGAATGGGTAGTCACCTTTCAAGTTGGTCTATGGGAAAGAAGTAATTCCTATGGATTTTATTCTACCTAGCCTACGCATTGCAGGGATCACTGATCTATCATACTATGGAAAAGTAGAGGAGACATTATCACAGTTGGTATATCTTGAAGAAGACCGGGTTGTCTTAGGTTTCCACCAACAAGTTCAAAAAGAAAGAGAGAAGGCTTAGCATGATCGACACGTTAAAAAAACAAATTTTCAAGTTGGAGATTTTGTATTACATTATGACACTAAGTTCATGCAACATCTAGGAATTTTTAGAATGCATTGGTAAAGATGCTATGTGATTCAACATGTTACAGAGATAGGTGTTTCACAGTTGGAAACCCTGAATAGAGAATTCCTCAGAGGAATGATGAATGAGAGTCAACTGAAACTCTATAAAGATGACCGACACTCTGCGCAGTAATCTATGTTGCGCCATAAAACATGTATCATATTAGTTGTACCATAGTAGGAAGGGAAAAGGAAAAAAAAATAAAAGAGGTACACACAACAAAACAATCAAATAAAAAGTAGAAATAGAAAAAAGAAAAATAGTGTCAGAGTACCAAGGTATAGGAAAATTTCATAGAAGGAATGGTTATCACACACGAGAATAGACTTGTTTTCAATTTAGAAGACAATACATATAAGAGAAATACTATGAACTATACAGATGCAACAACAAGAACCATTATGTAGTTTGGTAATGAAAAGACCATTAAAATCATTAAATCATGGAAAAAATGACTACAAAGTGAGAGTGACAGGTCATAAAGGCACCATATAATATTAAATGGTGAAATCTACCGAAAATCATGACAAATTGGCAGTATGAGGGAAAAATCACACGACAGATTTGGTAATTAAGAAGAATTTACTTAAAAACTCATCAACCATGGTGGAATATTGGGAAAGGTAGTTAACGCAGGATGAGACATGTACAATTGGAACAAAGGTACAAAAAAAACAGGAATTCATTAAGTGTAAGTCATATTTTTATGCAAGGGAGAGAAAAATAGAGCAAACTAGAGAGAATTCAAGAGAACCAGAGTCAAGCTAAAACTAATAGAGAATAGATGCAGAGCTAGTCCAAGAATCCATCACAGAATATGAATGGCCCCAACCAAATTTGGAACACCTTCTAAAGTAGCATGAAAACAAGAAAAATGACTAGTAGACACACCATAGGTCAAGGAAGTAGGCAGAGCTTTGGCTTCGGTGTCAAAGAAAAAATTCCACCTATATTACCTACCATTGAGGATGGATATTGTGCCACCAATACATGTAACAACCAATGGGAAATACCTGCTGGAAAAAATGTTGGTTCCTCCTAGGTTAATCCTTGATGGATAGATGCTCGGAAAGATTGTAGGTCTTAAATTTAATTATCATGACATCACCGATGAACAATTTTTTTTGAAGTTGGACAGGGAAAAACATTTTTGCATGAGGAGCATACGAGGTATGGGAGAAATCCAATTGGAGACAAAGGAGTGGGAGACGGGGTTAGAGAAGGTAGGTATATTGAACTTGTTGGATATTCCAAATTTCGGGCGAAGTTTTGGAGATAAATGCATGTGTTAATATTTTTCTCAGTTGTGTCCATGATGGGACACTCTAGCTTGATCCCATAGTATCGATCGATACTACACTAATTGCATGTATTAAAGGACTTCCAAAATCTTATGAGTATCCAACCTATTTATTCAACAAGGAAGGAGAGAAAGCCCTCCCAGATTCGATGAAAGAAAAGTTCCAGACATTTAGAGGAAAGAGGGGTTTGGATGTGAAAAACATCAATGATGACAATGTTAGATTTTTGATGCAGGTATTGGCTTGCAAGTTGTTGTGAAAGTGTCACAAAGATGAAGTACCATATAAAATCTTTGCAACTACAGAGAAATGTGTGGAAGGGGTTTATATGAACTGGGCCACTTTCTTGGTAATCCAATTTTTATAGGATTGCATTGAGGCCTAGGAAAATGGAATGGAATTACATTATGCATGATTTTTGATCTTGATTGCGCTAATAGGGTTGTAGGAACAGGGTTACTATAAGCACATGGGAACATCTAGTACAGGAAATTTCATCGGGAGGTATGCCAACTTATGGCATACAATGAGAAAGATAAGACAACAGGAAAACAACATCGTATTCTTTGTATACTTCGATACTATAAGGTATCAAGTTGCACACACATCGTGCATATAAACATAGATGGTAAAAACATATAAGTATATTGAATGGTTTAATGCATGCATGCACCACATGTATATCCAGGACAAGAAGGACCGATCATGCCAATGGTTTCCAACTAGTTATAGGTTGATGACAGAGGACGTGTGTTTGATAGTGAATGACTAGTAAGAAGGCTAGAAAATCACACAGAGAAAACGAGACAACCAGAATAGGAAGAAGAGAAATATAAAAGTGATAAGGAACCAAATGACAAGAAAGGAAATGATCATACTAATGGTGCAGGTGATATTCATGGTCCATGCATGGAAAAAATATCAATAGATAGGATTTAGATGAAAGGACAATGGAAACAAACTAGCAGGATGGGCATGGAAAAAGACCAAAGTTCACAGAGAATCCCTAGTGTATACTTTAACGAATTATGATATGGATAGGATCGAATATCAGGTATGGAATGCCATGGAATATATAATGGAGGAGGAAACAAGGAAGAAAATAGAACATCAAAAAAGAGTGCACGATTAGCTGGTAGTACTCTAATAGATGTTGGAAGAAGCGAGCATTGCCAAAGAGTGAAGGAATAAGGAAGGACCATACACGATTCCATGAAAGAAAGTAGAAAGTGTGAATCCATTCTTGACGTAGTTATAAATCGTTATCATGATACTATATATTGAGAGAGATGGACTGGAGTTTTCGATAGCTGAATTGAAACAACAGGTAAATGCACTAGGAAATCTAAGCCCAATTGTATCGAGGTTGTCGATGCAAAGACTACAAGACTTGCAAGCAGGTGTGTTGAAAGAAATTAAAAATAGAGGAGAGAAAGAACATAAGGAGTTCACGAGAATAATGGATGAAAGGGTTCATTTGCAGTAGCAATATAATGTGGTGCTTCAAAAAAGGAAGGAAGTTGCAGGCCGAGTGGACAAGGTACTGAAGGATTAAATTGAGGCCAAGGAAAGGGTCAGTAAATCCATTATGTAGAAGGATGGAGTTGAAAACATAGTACAAAAAACCCAAGCAATTGTCCAGAAACTATACAAAGAAATTCTAGAAGTCCCCATAGTAGTATAAGATACTATGGAAGAACAAGTCTTAAATATTGGTGAAGTTATCAAGGGATTATGAGTGTAAATTGAAGAATTACAATTGAGAAGCATGTCAAGAATGCCACCAAAAGTGAGAGAAGGAAGAGATAGCATGATGATGATAACAATTGATAATATTAAGAAGATAGAAGGATATTGTGCCAAACTCTATGAAAAGAGCGCACAAATTTGGACAAAAATAGTAGAGCATCCCGAGATAAAGGCCATAGAGGCCAAGTTGAGATATGCGCAAGAACATGCACAAAAAGCATCATAAAGGGATAGTGCACTTCCATAAGTGAAATGTATGATATCAATTTTGGCTCATAGGAAGTCATACTTGGAAGTGGGGAAGATGAGGGATCAAAAAAACATCCTTCAACATTGATTGGCACCACTGTAGGAAGAATCAATGAGGATAAGAGGGAAGCTAGCCACTGTGTAGGGAAATATGAAAGAGGCAACCATTTAAGTAGAAGAGAAACTGACAAGATTGAATACACAACGGGACGAATAGATAAAAAAAACATTGTTCATGATAATGAAAGAAGTGGAGGTAGCAAAGGGAGCCTTCAAAAATTTTGTTGCAACATGGAAGAGAAGGAAACAGGCCTAAGTGGCTTAAGAAGAGCCACATGTGAGTGTTGGGGGCATGTTGGATATGATGTTTTAGAATATAGTTTTGTGAAAAATACTAAGTAAAAAATAAGTGTGTATAAGAGGTGTGTAGTGGAGAAGAAGGAAGACAAGGAAGTGTGTATATGAGATTCATCCAAAAGTATAGTGCATACTAAGACAAATAAAATAGAGAATAAAGAAAAGAGAAGAATAAAGAAGATTAAATTAGGAGAAGAAAGTATATGAAAAGGAAGGATGATAGCTCAACATTCTAAATACTAAAGGACGCGCAAAAGAAACATGTAGATGGAAAAGTAGAAGAAAGCAACCGAAAAGCCAATTAACTGAATTAGACATGAAATCTAATTGGTTTTTGGGGTGAACCAGGTAGGGTTTTAAGCCCTATATTTGATGTATAAATATGTAATGGGTTGGGATATTAGTGGTTCCTTGTTGTTGTAGGTTATGGTTCATTATTTTCTGCTCTTAGTCTTTAAAAGAGAGGAATTCATTTCTGAATGTAAGGGATGATGCAAAGAGAGAGAGGCTTGCACTATCGAGAGACTGGGATAGGAGAAGAGGAAGATGTCCATGGTACATCTTTGTATGCACATTGCGTAAGCCTAAAGAACTTGATGAAATAATAATAAAGAATCCAATCATTGTGGATGTAGCTAAGAGTTTCTACATCGAAATATGGTCGTGTATGTCTTTTAAGTGATTGTTGATTAATTCTATTTGGATTCATAGTAGATTAGCTTTATTTTATGTTTAATATTTGCACAATGATCATGATTATTAAAAGAACGAGTTTATATAGTAATCTAGAATATAATGATAATATTACATCAAATCATTAAGTACTTAATAAATAAAAAAAGGACAGAATTACACACATGGACTAATAAGGAAGAATGAACAAAATGATTTCCTTCGATTCCCTCACTACTACAAAAACCTAGTTCTTGCAGTACCAACTGATACCTCAGGTGAGACTTAATCTACACAAGAAGGTGATGATGAAAGTACCAATGTTTCGTGGGTTTTTTTGGTCACATATAAATTGAACCTAAGGTCTTACAAATTGTGCATAGGGCCAACACCTAGTTCTAAATATCCTTGAACACATTGATTTTTTGGAAATAAAATCATAGGGGAGGGGTTCCCCTATTTGTAATAGGGTGCCTTGATTCTAATGAAATTTGTTTTTCATCCATATGAGGGCTTATTAGTGTTTTATTGTGAGTTGCAACTTGCCTCGTCAAGCCATTCAAGGAAATTTTCACAATTTGATATGGGGGCATAAAATCCCAAAGAAATTATAGTTCAAACAAGTAGATTGGACTTTTGTGATGCTAGTGAAGGTTTCATTTCATAAATTGAAAAGAATCGACAATGTCCTTTCCGAAAACCAAGTATCATAGGATAAGTGGAATGCCCACACGACATAATTTTATAATAATACTAACAAGATTGAAGAAAATTTCCACTAATCACAAAAAAACATGAGAATACATCAATATTTTCTACTCTTCTTCATTTTCATTTTCTGTCATTTTCTTTAATGCTAGAGTTCTTGAAGAATTTTTCTAAATATTAGGAGAAAAGTTGGAGGAGTAATGAAGCACTTGATCTTGATAAGGTTTTGTGCAATTTGGAAACCCTAGTATACTTGGAGTTATTGATGTGGAGTTCTTTATGTAAGTGTGGTATACTATTGAACATCTCCAATAAAACATGTTGGGCATCCCTAACTATTGAACTGCACACATGTTATGGGATTTTCACCCTGTGACCTTGGGTCTATGTCACAACAGAACCTAACTATATTTAAAAGGCAGAACCTACCTTCCCACACACAAATTTATAATAAAATAACTACTTGAAAGAGATAATAGAAGAGTTCACACCTTGTATCCAAATGATCAATGTAGTTCCTCACTCTCAACCTTTGAATTTATCCTAATATTTTCCCGTACTAACTTGCCAAAGGACATCAAGTCTATACTGCAACAAGGTAGTTATGAAATCAAGTTATAAATGTAATCTTTGAATTCAAATATGTAAAGAAAGTTAACATATATAAGTATATTCAATGATATTACACATAGATGGAGGGAAGAGAACTCTTTTATTGAAAAAATATAAGTATGTAGTTACAACATGACTCTAACTGCTAGCACTGCCTTGAAACAAACCACCCAAGTTCCTCCACTAGAACCTTCAAGAATCAAATCAAAAAAGTATTTCTTCCTTGAATGACCCATAAGGGATAGGAACACACCCTATGATCATATATGAGAGAGGACAGAATGATGGAAAATAAGTTTCCAAATCATGGAATGCTACTCAAAGGTTTAGGGAATAGGGGATCTTGCAAATTGTCATCATAATATTGCACCAAGTTTGTCTCTCCTCATCCATACCCACATAGGTGCTTATATACCATCCTAAAGAGGTTGATATGGTTTTATTCCATTGTCTACAAGAAAATGGAAGTTTAGGAATGAGCCAAACTAATAACCTCACCTCAAAGTGAAAAATGTTTTATTTTTTCACAAAATCCATGGTATACATAGTTTGTACACTATAAAATAGATTATATGTGCAATTTACACATGGGTGAATATCATATGTCAATAAAAGAATATTTTTTTAGATGACTTTTATGAAGGAGAGTGGGATTTAGGCCTACAAGTTGAGGAATGGACTAGGCCATTTCACAAATGAAATTCGATGTGGAAATTTTCACTATAAGAAAATAACACTTTCCTTGGAATTATTTCGAAGTTTTTTCCCTATTAATTTTATTTACAACTATTAAAAAGTTCCTTATAATACTATTCTTTTATTTCAACTCCTACGTATAAATTTCCTTTCATTAGGAGTAAAGCCACCCACTCACTTACATAATCTAAGGGCACTTAGGTCTAATGAAAATTGTAGAAATATAAATAAATACATGTCAAATGAAGAACACATCAACATGGGTTTTACAACTAGATATAAGTATAAATATTTGTCGACAAGAACTAATCACAAACTATGGCTTTTGAAGAAGTAATTGTGTGTTAAGTATAGGATCCAACTAGTTAGTAAGATAATCTATAAGGACATGGTGATAATGCCAATTACAAAAAAAATAATAACAAGTTGATGGAAGTTTTCATCGACATGGGTTGTTGAATTAGCTAGATGTACAAGAACTATTTACAATAACCAATCATAAACTATGGAATTGAAGGAAGCTTGTTTGTATTAGGTATAGGTGTGAACCTATATCAATAATTTCCTCTTACATATATAATAATTTATGGTTATTAGGTAATTGAGACAATGCATTATGTGATATTGACCATTATGATGACCTATTTGAAGTGATAATAATGGATTTGAGTCTCATTTTGTGGTTGAAGGGTGTGGGTATCAACACTGTCTACCACTAATAAGATAGTGCCAATGAGAAATATATCTCTTGATATTCTAAAATGCTCATTCTACCATCGAGTGAAATGGACATGCTGAAAATATTGTTGGGAATTTTTGAATAATTACTTAATGAAGTCACATACTCATACCTAGGAAGTCACCAATTATACAGTATTTAGTTCATTCCCTCTGTTAATATCATATGTGACATATTTAAAACTTTGCAAGCCAACCTTCTTCCTCTCCAACTCATACCCATATCTCACATGGATGAACTTGCTCAATAATTCCATTCCAAATCACCTAGGGCATGTCCCATATAAGCAATATATTTGATAGAATGCACAAACATTTAGCCTCGTACATAAGATTTTATCAATAAAGTCTCTAGATGATGGTGGTCGAAATATAACTAAGC
>SNQJ01S0036998.1:4319-30050 GCA_010110895.2 Picea sitchensis
GGAAGCCATCAACTATGCAAATTACATAGTAAATCGCACTCCCACAAAGGCTCTTAAAAATATAACATCGGAAGAAGCTTGGACTAAAATTAAACCAAATGTAAGTCACTTTCGTGTATTTGGCAGTATAGCATGGGCTCACATTCCTGATGAGAAAAGGAAAGCATTGCAGCCTAAAAGTGAGAAGTGTATAGTTGTTGGTTATTTTGAAGATGTCAAAGGTTGCAGACTTCTTCAATCACATTGTAATGAAATTATTATTAGAAGAGATGTTAAATTTGATGAAAATCTCTTAGCCTGCGAGCCTAATTCAGCGATTGTGCCTTCTTCGGCTTGCGAGCCATCTTCGGTGTTTGTGCCTTCTTATGATCTAGTTTCTTCTTCAGATGATGATAGTGAGGATGAAAATCCACCTCCACCTTCTCACCCTCCTCCAGATGAGTCCTTTGAACCTGAACCAGCACCAGCTCCACCGCTTCCTAGATGGGTCTGTTCAACATGAGAAACAGTTGGTGATCTTGTATGTGATCCTTCAGATCAGTGTCGGACACGTTCACAGTTCCAGCGAGCCTCTTCTCTTGTGGCTCAAGTTTCAGAAACTCATGATCCAGAGACATTTACAGAAGCTTCAGGTCATCCAGATTGGGATACAGCAATGAATGAAGAGTATCGTTCTTTAATGGCAAATGATACTTGGGATCTTGTACCTCTTCCAAAGGGAAGAAAACTTGTTAGATGAAAATGGGTCTACAGAACTAAGTATGCATCAGATGGAAGTGTTGAAAGACACAAGGCTTGGTTAGTTGCCAAAGGATTTTCCCAAGTTGAAGGAATTGACTATAATGAAACATTTGCCCCTGTAGCAAAAATGAATTCCATCCGCCTTGTTCTTGCCCTTGTTGCCTCACATAAATGGGAGGTCCATCAGATGGATGTTAAATACGCCTTCTTGCACAGAGATTTGCAAGAAGAAATCTACATGGAACAACCTCCTGGCTATGTCCAGAATGACTCTAGCCTTATTTGTCGCCTCAAGAAATCTCTTTATGGTCTCAAGCAAGATACCCGAGCTTCTTATGCCAAAATGGATAGCTTTCTTATTGCCACTGGATTCTCTAAATGCCATTCTGATCCTAATGTCTATACCAAGAAAGTAGGAAGCCATCTCATAATCCTTGTCCTTTATGTTTATGACCTTATCCTTACTGGTAGTGACTTAAAACTTTTAAACCATATGAAAACCAGCCTTAAGAAGAAATTTGAAATGACAGACTTAGGCTTTTTGCACTATTTCCTTGGCCTCCAAGTTTTGCAAACTAATGAAGGAATTTATCTTTCCCAATCTAAGTATGCTTGTGACCTTCTTCGTCGCTTTCACATGGACGATTGTAAACCAACCCCTTCTTCTTTCCAGTCTGGAGTCAAGCTTTCTATCACTTGTACTTCTCCTGAAGTTGATGCCACCCTGTATCGTCTGTTAGTTGGTAGCCTCTTATACTTGACTCATACCCATCCTGATCTTTCCTTTATTGTTGGTCTTGTTTCCTGATATATGCAAACACCCCATGAAAGCCATTGGAAAGCAGCTAAAAGGATACTTCACTATGTTCGTGGTACAGTTCAGTTCGAGATACATTATAGTTCAGGAGGGACTCCTTTATTGGTTGGTTTCACTGATTCAGATTGGGTCGGCGACCCTGATGATTGGAAGTCTACTGCAGGTTATGTTTTCAACCTTGGTTCAGGACCTGTCACTTGGGCCTGTAAGAAACAACATGCTATTGCACTTTCTTCAGCAGAAGCAAAGTATCGAGCAGCGGTAAATGCAAGTTAGGAAGCCCTGTGGCTTCGACAGATCTTTTCAGAGTTTGGATTCCAGCACCAGCATCCGACTAGCCTTTGGTGTGACAATTGAAGTGCCATCAAGCTCGCCAAGACCCAGTTCAACATCAGCGTAGAAAACACATTGAGCTACACATGCACTTCATCAGAAATCTCATTCATGATCAAGTTATTGAAGTGCTCTTTTTCCCTACAGAAGATCAAGTTGCATACATTTTCACAAAGTCTCTTACAGAAGTGAAGTTTTTCAAGCTTCGATCTATGTTAGGAGTTTAGGAAGTTGTCATTAAGGGGGGATAGGCTATAATGCCTCCTTCCTTCTCCTGTTCTGTCACTAATGTAAATCCTTCAATCCTATCCCAAGTTGTTCTTAAGGGGGTATGTTAGGATATTTAGACACTTAGGAGTTAGTTAAGATCTACTTGGTCTAATGTGTCGTTAGGTAAAAGTGTGTTTCTTAGTGTGTTTCTTTAGTATTCATTAGTATGCATTTGTAGTTAGGAAATCCGATGGTCATGATATGTTTCGGACATAGAGTGATCTGACGATTCATACTCTCCTCGATATTAACAGCCATTGATCTATGGCTTAAGACCCGATTAGTCCATGATCTCTATTTAAAGAGCATGGAGGGTCATTTGACGATGATCGATTGTGAGAAACTCTCTTGTAAAATCTCTCTGTAATCTTTTTCTTTGCATTAATAAACTACTCCAAGTGACCGCGTTGGCTGGGTTCGGGGATGTTTCCCTGTAGGGGTTTTACCACATGAAAACATCGGTGTGTTGATCTTTGATCTAGTTATGTGAGTGGTTACTGAAGGTGTTCATCATCTGTTGGAATACCTGTGTTGTCAAACACAGAAGAGGAACATAAGAAGCATTTAAGAATGGTATTGAAAGTTTTAAGAGAGAACATATTATATGTTAATCTAAGTAAGTGCATATTTTACCAAAAGAAGATTCACTACTTGGGGAATATAATATCAGCAACAAGGATAGAAGTTGACCTCGATAAGATAGAGACCATTAGAGGATGGCTAGTACCAAAGAATGTGACTGAGGTTAGATCATTCATGGGTCTTTCTAATTATTAGTGAATATTCATAAAAGGATTTTCAAAGATTGCAAGTCTAATCACTTCTTTGCAAAAGAAGGGAGTGAAATTTGAATGGACTTCCAAGTGTGAAGAGAGTTTTCAACAGTTGAAGGGAATATTGATAAGTGCACCAATATTGAAGATTGCAAATACAAATGAAGATTTTGTTGTGTTCATTGATGCATGTAAGGAAGGCTTGGTGGAGTCCTTAGTCAAAAGGATCATGTGGTATGCTATGAGTCCAAAAAATTAAAAGAGCATGAAAGGAATTATGCTACACATGACTTAGAGTTAGTAGTGATTGTACATTCATTAACATTGTGGAGACATTACCTTATCGGTAAGAAATTCGAGCTAAGGAAATACCATTGTGTTCTGAAGCATTTGTTTGGACAACCAACACTATATGCTAGAAAAACTAGATGGTTGGAATTTCTGAGTGAATGTGACTTCGAAATTAAGCACATAAAGGGAAAGGAAAATCAAGTGGTTGATGCACTTAGTGGGAGAACTCATGAAGTGCATATTGCATCCATTAGCATGTACAGGATAGATCCAAAAGACAAAATTGTTGTAATAACAAATTCATATCAGAATTATTTAAAAATAAAAGAGACATTACAGCAAGGTAATTTGCAGCAAAAAATTAATTATTATGAGTTGAAAGAAGATGGAATTCTCATGTACAAAGGTAAGGTGTATGAGTCGAATTCTAGTGAGATGAAAAACACAGTGCTAGAAGAGATGCATAATGTGACATATGCATGTCACCTAGTATACTAGAAAACAATTGCAGTAGTAAGAAGCCAATATTTTTGGCTAGGAATGAAGAAAGAAGTGGCTAATTACATAGCAAGATGTATGGAATGCCAAAAAGTAAAGACAGAACATAGACACCCAGTAGGTTTTCTACAACCATTTCCCATTCCGGAGTGGAAGTGGGAAGTTGTCATGGTTAATTTTATTACTAATCTTCCTATAACAGTGAAGCAGCATGATTCCATCATGGTGGTGGTGGACAAATTGACTAAAACATCACATTTTATTCCAATAAAGACTACAAAAAAGGCAAAAAATGTTGCAGATATTTATATGAGAGAAGTTGCTAGGATACATGGAGTGCCTAAGGAAATAGTTTCAAACAGAGATCCAAAGTTTACTTCCAATTTTGGAAAGGTTTGTTCAAGGGCTTTGGAACAAATTTAAATCTTATTATATCATATCATCCAAAGTTAGATGGGAAAACAAAAAGGACTAACAGGATAATTGAGGACATGCTTAGAATGTATGTGATTGATGAGCCATCAAAGTGGGAATATTATGTCCATTTAGATTATTTTCCTACAATAATGGCTATCAAGCCTCATTGAAAATGAGTTCATTTGAGGCATTGTATGGCAGAAAATGCAACACACCAAAGAGTTGGGATAATCTAGCAAACAGAGCAGTTGTTGGGCCAGAATTGCTAAAGGAAATGGAAGATCAGATGGCAAAGCTAAAGCAGGATTTGAAGGCTTCCTAGTATAGGCAGAAAATTTATGCAAACAGGAACAACGTTTTCGGATATTTTAAAGTGGGACAATATGTGTTCTTAAAAGTAAATGCAAAGAGAAGTTCACTAAGATTAGGAAGTTGCCCGAAGTTGTCAGCAAGATATTGTGGGCCATTCGAAATCCTGGAAAGGACTGGGCATGTAGCATACATGTTTTCCTTACATGCATCAATGTGTATTCACAATGTATTTCATGTATCATTACTTAAAAATTATATACCTAATACTAATATGTCATTGATTGGAATGTGATCTAGGTGAAGCACGAAGGAGATTTTCGGGTGGAACCAGTACGCATCCTGGACCAGAAAGTCAGATTTCTCAGGAACAAATCCATAGGGATGGTAAAGGTTCAATGGACCTACTACATTCTTGAATATGCTACATAGGAGCATGAAGAAAACATGCGGGCGGAATACCCGCAAATTTTTTACAGTTTTGAAGAAGACAGAATGCAAGACTCTATTTTGAGCAGCTAGAGTTCCAGAACCACATCTCAAAGTCTTGGCCAACTGTGTTGGTGACCTTGATAAAAGAATGGCTCATTCCTTAGGTTATCCTTGATAATAAAAAAATGGTGCATTCCTTGGGTCGGCGAGTTGAGAGGAACATGAGATTTTGGTTGGAGTTGCTGCTAGAATTGTAAAATTGTGGAATTGTATTTTCTAAGTATTGTGATGTAAGTTTGCATATATGTATATCGACATAGAGTGCATCGAGGATGGAGCACAATTATAGGGGAGGGGGAATGTAACATCCCCACTATAATCTCGAGTTTAATTAATGATTATGTAGATACAATATGTGGCTACGACCAAGCAATGTAATATGTGAATAATCTTTTGTTGTATTAATAAAATATGAAGCCAACTGCTCAGAAGACATGGACAAGATATGGGGAGCTGAATTAATCCACAATAGAGGGGAGTGTCTAGGATAATGACCAAGAGGGTCCCAAGGGGGAATTACCCATGTATAAAAATTTAAACAATTTTCCCAAATTTCTATTTGTATATGAACCTTCCCTTTTTTGATTGAGTGTTTCCAAAATCCAATCATTGAATACATGTAAAAGGGTGGGTGTGAGTGGTCATATCCCATAGTTATTGGGAACATGGGGGTTAAGTACAATCAGATTAGGGAAGAGTGTGAGTCAAGATAGGAACAAAAAGAGAGGAAATTGGTAGGGAAAGAGTGTTGCAGGGGAGAGTTAGTCAAGTTTTGTGCATGAGAGCCAGGGGAGAGAAGAAGAGAGCTTGGAGCTGGTGCAGCCATGGAGGGTGAATTATGGAGCGTAACTAGAGTGTAACGCAAGCGTAACTGGAGCGAATTGGAGCTGGAAGACTGAAAAATCTAGGTTGTCAGGACTAAAGAGTGAACTCCTATGCGAGTTGCACTGAAATAGAAAGTAGTTGTTGTTGGTTTGTTAATAGTCTTCCTAGTAGTAGCTGATAGTCTTCCTTGAGTTCTCAGCTGAGAGATTCCTAGTTTCATGTTCCAGAGAGAACTTGATAAGAAAATGGCTCATTCCCTTGTTTATCCTTGATAAATGGATGGTACATCCCTTGGGTTAACCTTGATAAAAGAATGGTGCATTCCTTAGGTTGGACAGGTCAAGAGGAAGAGAGATAGTGGAAAAATCGGGATAGTTGTAGGAAAATATCAGTTGGGATGAGAGTTTTATCAGTTGTGATTGCACTGTGAGAGACCATCCTATTTTGTGGATTGATAGCCTCAACTTGGGGGTGACTAGCTATTAATATTTGGAACAGTCGGTCTATGGTTGGTTGGAACGCTCGTCCCAAGCAGCTGGTTGCACAACTATTGTGCAAGGATGAGTGTTTTGTCTTTTTGTTATGTTAAATTATGTATTTAATTTTTGTGCATGAACTCTATGTATTTGGAAGTGATTTTATGTTGTTGTAATGAGTTGTTTAGCTGCAATTCATGTTGATTATTAGCATGTTGTAGATGCTTCTATTTTATGGTTAAATATAGTAGCTAAATCTGTTTCTATTCATAGCTATAAGTTACATGAAAATAAGCTAACGGTAAAAGAATTGCTTTAATTAGCAGAAGTATTCATGTTATGTGTATTCTGCACGTATTGTTGCTTAGTTGGAGGGTAGGTATATTACTAAAGTGGTATCAGAGTTGATGACAAGAGAGTTTTTGCAAGACGTGACCCAGCTTCGGTGGTTGGGTACGTTACATTAGGGGTCCATTTGGACCAATAAACTTTTTCCACGTGTCGTTTGTATGGATGATGTGGTAGGTCGTACGGTCCATGTGGCACCACTTAAAGGGTGACACATGGACTCAATACATGCTACATGGCACATAGGTGGAACGATAGGTCAGTGATGATGTGGTAAGTTCGTACAGTCAACCAATAACAGGATACCACATGGGATCATTAGAAAGTGCCACGTGGCACCTTCCAGAAAGCCAAGTTGGCTTGGGGATCGAAAAATGTGCCCCATACGGGGGCGGTGGGATCGAATCTTATTTATAACCGCATACATACTATATATAGAGTTTGTGGGTTTTGAACCCCAGACCTCTCGCTAAGACAAACGACTTACCTTAACCTCCACTAACCAACATGCCAATATTAGTCTTTGTTACAACTAACACAATAGAAAATATTTATTATAATGTCGACGTCAACGCATAGTACAGGATCAGTTTGGGTCATCCGCGCCTTATTTTTTGGGCATGTATCCCAATGCCTGACAAACATCCCAAGGGACACACATTCTGTGGTGGGCACAAATCTCAAGGAGGTGGTATGGATCTTGAGGTACGTATGTCTCGATTTGCATGCTAAAGAAAAGGCCAAATATAGTTTGTGTCGATATGTGTGTCATGAAGTATATTGATGGAACATAGTCATGTTTATATTCATTTTTCTCATTTTTCCGTGAGTATGAATTTGGGGTCTATTTTATGATCATAGGTCATTTGTAAAATTCTTAGTCCAAATTTCCATTAATGAGCTTTTAATGCAATGTTTTGTGTGTCGAAGAGGGTGAAATTGAACCAGTTCCGAATTTGGTCGACTTTATATTCAAATTTCTTAGAATTTTGCAAGGATTCTAATGGTGAGCTCATTTTCTTGTTTTGAGTAGTGGAATTAAAGAGAGTCCATTAAAATGGATTTTTGTAATCCCGTGTTGTAATGTAATTGGTGTTTTGAGATGATGAAGAACAATCATGTTATCTAAAGGGACTTTGAAGATGAAGTGATATATGTCATCAATATATATATTTTTAGTTCTTTTATATTCTACTGTGTCATCTCATCATTCTACAAATTAATCATCAGTTTATGGGTTTTTGGATAAAGAGAACATCATCATTTTTATGCAATCACCTCAATACAATCAGAAAATTAATTCTAAATCAAGTTAGATGTTGCATGTATATATGGTAAAGAAATAAGTGGTGTCTAAGGATTTTTAGATCAAGTGGTATCAGAGCTAGTTTTGATGTGCATTTACAAGTTGTTGATGTGAGATGAGATCCAAGAATTCAATTGGTAAATATTTTGAAGGCTCTTATCAAGAGAATAAAATGAGTAAATCTCTCATGAATTTGAGGCTACAAAAGAACATTAATCATCAAATCTAGAAGGAGAATTCTGAGTTAAGAATGTAGTTACAAGATCTTGAGGAGGAGAAGCAGAGGTTGCAAGATCGACTAATATGTCATGAGGAATTCCATAAAGGTATTTTTCATGAGTTGGAAAGAAATTTGCAGATCATGAACCATGTATTGGCACCATCAATACCAATCTATGATGATTGGCAGGCTAAGAATGTAAAGTCTATGATGCAACAAGAGCTACCTCTTTTAAAACGCATGATCAAGAAAGATGACACATCATATTATTCTTTTTCCCATCAAGATGGAGAATGCTTGAGGATATCTAAAGAAAGGAGAACTTTAAATGAAGAAGAAATTCATAAATAGTTAGTCTTACATTCCAATCTAGAGAAAGGTAACATGTGTAAGAAATATCCATAGAAAGATGTGCATGCTATAAGAGAAGGAATGAAAACTTTTCCCACTGGTAAGTGTCCAGATATCCATGTGCTTGTTGTGGAATTGGTAACCATGATGTGGAGAAGTGTATAAGAAGACAATATGTGCAAGATAATACCTCCAAGAAGAAGGCTAAAGGTAAAGATAATTTCTCAAAGAAAAGGAAATGGGGGAATGATAAAAAGGGATCGTGGTTCCAAGATGGTAATAAGACACTATGCTCTTATAGTCATAAGAGTGGACATCATATTGAGAAGTGTTGGACACTTTACCAGAACTTATGTCTGAAGAAAAACATGAAAGATGTAAAGGAACTTGCAAGAAGGCAAGAAACAACTCCATATGAAGTTAATTGTCTTACTAAAAGATTTGAGAAAGAATACTTCCTTATGGATGGTCTTGGAAAAGTGATATATGAATACATAGAGGAATGTTTCATGGAAAGTGGCTCATCTTGCCACATGACTGGGATGAGATCAATATTTCTTACTTTATCAGAATCTGACATGGATTGCTATGTGGAATCTAGAACCAACACCAAACAAGCAATAATGGGGTATGGATATGTAAGATTCCAGCTCGATTCGAGAGGATTTCTGGGAATAGAGAATATGTTATATGTTCCATATTTAAAATTAAACCTACTCTCAGTTGCGACATTTGAAGATGAAGGATCTGCAGTTTCATTTAAGAATGACTAGGTACTTGTGTATTCAAGGGAAGCTACTCCAGACACAACAATAGTGCTTGGTGTTCAAAAGGAGAGGTTATATAGGTTACTGGGAAGGCCTATAGTTTGGTCTAATTTTTTCTTAGATTCAACATCTTAGTCTACATCAGATTCAATGTCAGATTCAACATCAGCATCAGAGGCATTTCCAGAGGTGGGAAGCTGTGCGACTCCTCCCAGTACAATGGGAAGAATGAGTCCATAAGAAAACCATCTAAATATTTCATTGTAAATATGGATATTTGTAAATGTGATATGCATATGATGATATCGCCTACAAGTCTATTAGAAGGCTTGTAAACCACTCATTGTAAATTATAAGAGTGAGAGGAACTCTATAAAATTTCTATATTTCCACCTTATATGTTGATAAGAGTGAGAGTAATTTTGTAACAGAGTTTCTATATTGCCACCTTATATGATGTTAAGAGTGAGAGGAATCTCGTTAAAGGGATTTCTAGATAGCCACCTTACATATTGTTAGAAGTGAGAAGAATCGTGTTACATATATTTCTATATAGTTGTTTCATTCTAAGTTAGAGGAATCTTGCAAAAAGGATTTCTATATAGCCACTTTGTTTCAGAGTGAGAGGAACCTCGTTATAAATATTTCTAATCCTTTATAAAATAGTATAGACAATTGTATTGCCTTGTCATCAACTAAAGAGCTACATATTGATCGAATTGTCTAAGTTATCATTCTTGATTCTGAAGAACCAAAGGCAAAGGAACATAAGGATGAAGGAAGTTGGAGCATGTAGATCAAAAGTGGGAAGGGCGTCAATATAATGAAAAACTTTCTAGAGTTGGTAAAGGAGAAATAATCCTCTTCATAAATAAGAGGCATAAAGGTGCATGCTATAAGCATCTTTAAAATATTATTTCATGTTCGTGTGGATGTATACCTTGAGCAAAAGCAAGTCAAGTACAGATGGTAACAATACAGATCAAGTTGTTTTCAAGGTAGGAGAAGTAATGTACAAGGAATTCATTCAGATACTCCTACAAATACATCAGCAATATAGGAACAGTGAGTCCAAAAGGGCAAGGCATAGATCAACATTCGACTTGGTTTCATATTGGCTGAGATAGACTATCTTCAATAGAATAGGAGATGGTAGTGGATGTTGAATACAAGATACAGGTATTGCAAAGATTCAGTGAACAAGAATTTTTTTTGTCAGGGAATCTATGAGATATGACTAGATCTATTAGAGATAGTGCCATAAGCCACAGTCAGAGCCATGTTCTAGAGTAGCAAACAAAATTACATTGATCTAATACCTAGCATCAGAGATCCAAGATGAAGACTAAATTCCAAAATATTCATCAAGATGGAAGAGTGAGTTATCATCACTAAGTTGTTGAATATCTATACTTTTGGAGCTCCTAAAATTATCCAGCGGGAAGGTGCGATCTAGGAGGATCTAAGGAACCCTCATAGAGGTCCATGAGGATCTAGAATGCTCACAGAGGTCCCAGGGGATCCATAAAAGCTCAAAATTTAACCATCTCAAATGACTAAGAAGAGGAAATCAATGCATAGAGCTCAGAGATATTTTTCCAACGGTGTAAAAATTTCCTCAAATGGAGTTCATATGCAAACATTATGGTTGGTCAAAGTTTGAGTCAAATAGGTAAAAAGTCAATAGTCAAAGGGACATGTGTCATATCCGTATAATCAGGGTGAGATCAGCATGGACATGTGGTAGCACCCAAGCGTGCCACATGTCACCTAGAAATGTATTTTTTAGGGTTCCATTTGGGCCAATAAAAAATTTCCAGGTGTCATCTGTACGGATGACTTGGCAGGTCGTACGGTCCACGTGGCACCACTGAAAATGTGACATGTGGCCTTCATACATCCTATGTCGCACATAGGTGGCAGTACAAGTCAATAATGTCATGGAAAGTTTTTATAGTCAACCAATGACAGGCTTCCATGTGGGCCAATCAGAAGGTGCCACGTGGCACCTTCCAAAAATCTAAGTTGGCTTGGGGATCGAAAAAAGTGCCCCATAGGGGGGGGTTGGATTGAATATTATATGTAAAAAAATACATACCATATATAGATTCTGTGGGTTTTGAAACCCGGACCTCCCGCTAAGCCAAATGACTTACCATAACCTCCACTAACCAACATGCCAATATTAGTCCTTGTTAAAACTATCATAACAAAAAATATTTATTATAATGTTGATGTCAGCGCATAGTACGGGGTCGATTTGGGTCATTTGTGCCCTATTTATTGGGCACAAATCCCAATGCCTGACACAAATCTATAGGGACACACATTCTTAGGAAGGCACAGATCTCGAGGAGGTGGTATGGATCTCGAGGTACAGATGTCTCGATTTGCATGCTAAAGAAAAGGAGAAATATGGTGTGTCTCGATATGTATGGCATGAGGTATATTGATGGAACATAGTCATGTTTATACTCATTTGTCTTGTTTTTCCATGAGGAATATGAATTTGAGGCCTATTTTATGATTAGATGTCATTTGTAAAAGTCTTAGTCCAAATTTCCATTAATGAACTTTTAGCGCATTGTTTTGCGTGTCGAAGAGGGTGAAATTGAGCCAGCTTGGAATTTGGTCGACTTTAAAGTCAAATTTCTCAGAATTGCACAAGGATTCTAATGGTGAACTCATTTTATTATTTTGAGTAGTGGAATTAAAGAGAGTCCATTAAAATGGATTTTTGTAAGCTCATGTTGTAATGTAATTGGTGTTTTGAGATGATGAAAAATAGTCATTTTATCTAAAGGGACTTTAAGGATGAAGTGATATATGTCATCAAAATATATATTTTGAGTTATTTTATTTTATGTTGTGTCATCTCATAATTCTGCAAACTAATCATCAGTTTATGGGTTTTTGGATAAAGAGCGCATCATCATTTTTCTGCAAATCAACTTAATACGACCAGGAAATTAATTCTGAATGAAGTTAGATGTTACATGTATATATGGTAAAGAAATAAGTGGTGCCTAAGGATTTTCAGATCAAACACTTAGTAGAATGTGATACATAAGCACAATACTTAGTAGTGTGGGAATTTGGTGTGTAACAACCCCCATGCTTACCCTATACCATTCTTGTGGTATTTGTGTTTGACCTGCCACCAATAATCAGGCCGAATATGATGCAGTGATAGGTTCGTTAGTTGATTCAATTCTTCATTGAATTTGTCACCTTCATGTTTGTTTATATTTCCAACTTCTCATAATGTAGTTGAATGGTGTGTATTGTGTGTTCCACCCATGCTTTTTTAGGAAATATTTGCATGTTCGACTCCTGGTGTGATCATTTGAATCCATCACATTCAATCACATTCCTCATAGTCAAAATCGGTTTATATAAAACATTGCAAACAACATCCTATTATGGCATCTAGCACATGCATCATCAAGAAGATAACAATTTTGCAATTATTTTTACACTATCATACATGCATATCAGTAAATATAATACATTCTAAATTCTACATTTACTCACTCATGAATATTAGTACATTCCATACATTGTACATTTTTCATTTCATCGTTACACACATGTATATATATGTTCATCAACATACCATATATTAAAAAACCAAAAAATAACATAAGTTGAATCATTTTGAGTCCACTACTCTACTATACAGTCAAAGTGTCCATCACATGTAATAAATTCACAGTATGCCTTACCACTAGGTCCCTATGATTGACTTGGTGGGAGGGGTAACTCTAGGACCTTCTGCTAATAGTTCCTCCCCTTGTCCCAATTTTGATTGTTGCATCATATGCACTATTGGAATCATCTTTATAAACCATTCATCAAATTTATTGTGTTGACACTTCACCAAGAAGCCATATTTCCTCTACATTTAGCATAGTTTGTTCTCCCTTCTACTCATTTCATTTGCTTGCCATTCCCGGAAATTTCCTATAGGACCCACTCACTTGGGTAGATGGATTAGCCCTCAATATTTTGCATTTTCCATCTACTCATTGATAGATCCTTCCTCACATGGGCACCCTAGAATAGTGATCCCAGTTGCACTTTGGTTCCCATGCTATTTATTTCCCCTATAGGTTGGAAGTCCAACCAGACTTTGTACCATATTCAATCGACATACATTTCTTCTCCTCATGTTGATATTCACGCCCCTAAATTCCCACATTTTTTTTCTATTTGTTGGAATTCTCTTTCAGTTGGCCACATTACTAAACCACCACTGTGCTTTTTTTCTTATGTACTATTGAGCCAAGAGATCCTCACAGACAACCATTAGTGTCTATGTCATTCCAAACTTCATCCAAGAGAATTTTTGTCCTATGAAGAGTTGTATGTCCCTTGGTTGAATTATTTCTTTGAGATGGGGCATGCCCGATGCATCCCATTAAGTCTCTTATATGGGGGAATAATACTCCCCTTCCTATCCATCCCCATTGGCATTACTAGGGGGCTTGTTGTCACTGAGAGATCCTTTCTAGACCAACCCCATTGGCATTATCTAGAAAGATCCCTCCCTTCTCTTCTCCCAACCAACCCCATTTTTATTCTTAGGGGAGGAAGGATTGTATCATAGTCACCTTCTTATCAACCCCATTGGTGTTATAAGGAGGAATACTCCTTTATTTTTCTCTACTAACCAGCCCCATCATAATTCTTAGTTGAGGGGTTATATCTCTTTTGATTATTTGGTTATGTGATTCTTTCCTAACCAGCCCCATTGGAATTCTCATGAAGGTTTTGTTTTTTGGGCTCTCTCCTAACCATCCCCATTGGCATCCCTTATAGAATTCACATAATCTATTTGTTAGTGAACAAGGTGCCTTTCTACCAAAACTCCTCAAAATTATAAGAAGGTATCCTTTGTGTGTATTTTTATTGGCCAGCCTCATAAGCATTCCCAAGAAGGTTTCAGTTGTCTTTAGATACCTCCTCACCAGCCCCATCGGAATTCTCAGGAGGCCTCATCTTGTTTGGATTCCCTCTAGACCAGCCTCATGGAAAACCTTTGAAGGGGTCTTTTTGTTCAATCTCTTGTCACTTGGGTTTCCTCTTAACCAACCCCATCAACATTATCATGAGAACCCCTTCATCTGGTTTCTATCTTGACCAACATTAAGAGGGATCCCTTTGGGATATGTTTCCTTATTTTCCAACCCCATTGACATTCTCAGGAATGATTCCCCTTGTTGTCATCTCTCCATGATCATCCCCATCAACATGCTTAGGGGGCATAATCCTTATGGTCATCCTATGAAATAGTCTCATAGACATACTTCAGAGAGGTCTTTGTGGTCCAATATTCTCCATCCCATTTTCAATTTATAGGTGTGGACTATTCTTTTGACTCTCCCTCCTACTTAAGCCCTATTGGCATAAGTTTATAGGATGGTATTGTTTTCATATTCACTATTGAACCAGCCTCACCGAAATTATGCAACGGAGTTACTTAGACGCTCTCCTATCCATCCCCATTAGCATCACTAGGAGGTTTTCCTTAATTTTAGTTATTTCTTCCCATCTTTCCCCATTGGTATTACTAAGAGGACTTTTCCCATGTTATTTCTTTCTAGCCAACCCCATTGGAATTACTAGGAAGAATATACCTCTTTTTTAATTTCCTCCTAGATATCCCCATTGGCATTTCTAGGAGGTATTCCCCATTCCTATCCAACCGCACCAACCTCTCCCAAGAATAATTGCTCTCTATTGAGTGGATTCCTCCATTAGGATCCCAATTGGCCACTATGTTTTTAAACATATTTGTGAGTAACTTTGCATTGATCACACACTCATTTCCCCCTACCATCATCCCTATGTTTCCCTTGTTCATAGCATCTGTGATGAGCCACCCCTCCATCAGTTGTGCCAACCACATGTTTCCCATATATCCCTCTACAGTTGTCATATTGATACATTTGACCAGCATTATGCCCAGTCCAAATTAACCCTACATTTATGCTCTGAATAAAGGAATCATTGAGTCCACCTCTCTTTGCCTTCCATCCATTCCCTGGTGTCAATTCCCATCAGTCACATCATAATTTTCACCTTATGCTAGTCCCTTGGTACTTCCTTATCCTTGGTTATAGAAATCTTCCCTCTATGAACTCTAACACTTGTATTTTATAGGGTTGGCCCAGAGAATTGTTACCTTGGATCCCTCCTTATCCTTGGTTCCTTGGTTGTCTTTTGTGTGCTCAACTTCAGCTCATTTTCACACATTTGAGACTAATATGCTTGATGGTTCAATGATCCAGTTCTTGATGCCACCATCCCATACATGTGTGAGATGTAGTAGACCTCAACAAGGGGTTTCCCTGCAAGTAGACCCCAACATGTGTTGGTTTTTAGTAGTTGCTTCTAAAGTTATAGCTTCACAAGTTATTATTTGGATACCATGCCTACAAATACTCCTTCACAATTAGGCCCTGGTGTACTTTCCCCTATCGACATAAACGCATTTATTCTAAGGGATGGTCTATTGTACCTTGGTACCTATCCCCCAACCGATGGGTGACCTTGGAAAATGATGAGAGATTCATCATTACTATCATACTTGGTCGTATCTCATGTCCTCACACTATTGATTCCTTATTTCTCTCAGACTTGGTCGGATCTCATGTCCTCACACTATTGAGATTCATACATGCATATATGATTCATCCTCAGATGTAGTTTGTCATATTTAATTGGCTATGTACTGTCGTTCTCAAAGCCCCATGATGAGCTTTCCTCCATTATGTTCATGACATATTTGTGGAGTCTCGCTCCTATTTGGCCACTCCTATTTAACAGGGATTCTCATGTTGTTTCCACCCCCTTCCTTCAACATGAGGGGGCATCAGTTCTTATGTACTCAGTTCAGCCAGAGTTGGGATGTATTTCATATTTTCCCTTCCAGATATTGTATATGAGATTGATATTATCATATGTATGTAGTCTAGTTATATTCACCAGTGTCATGTTGTATTTGAGTCTTCTTTATAGTCTCACTATTATTGTCATGAGTATTTCGACGAGTATGGGTATGGCTACCTCATCCCATTGAGATCATATTACTCCCCACTTGGTGACCCTTTGTTGATAGGTGGTTTTTTTTGCCTCCCCGCCAGTTGGGCCTTCTTTTCTTTTCCCATAGTATCACTTCTCCTCTTCGACTAACACATATACCAGTGAGAGAAGACTATAATGTATGTCGGTCATGTGATTTTCTCCTAACCTCACACATTAGGGGGCATCTGTTATCACCATGTATTCTCATACCTAGCCCAAAAGGCTAACCCTTATCGATTTACACCATCATAGCCCGTGTATCCCTTGCCATGCATACTCTCACAACATTATTACCTTACATAACTTAGGAACACCCCTTTTTCCTAAGCTATTTCCCACTTTTCCACCATTATTCCCTTGCATACTTAGGAAAACCCCTTTTTCCCTAAGTCCTTTCACTTTATTAACCCATAATCCACTTTTATGCATTCCCCCCTCTTTATTTTATTTAAATTAAAGGGAAGATTCAAATTAGTGGTTAAAATAGATTTGGTCAAATATAATATTTTATTATTTTTACCATATCAAGGATGACCATTATTTTCCCTATAAAATAAAGAGATCCGTACCATTTCCATAGAGATTTTTCATCAGAGTATTGAGATGTTGTTGAAATTTCCAATCATATTTTCGCTTCATCTCACCATTGTTACTTTCAGTCAAGAGGAGAATCTAGCAAGTGCTACCATACATCCGGGAAAGAAAGAACCCTCCCATGGAGAGGCCACCGGGAGGCATTTTTTCTTCACATGTTTATCCACATGTGTTGTTTATATTATTCTTTCCATTGGGTATAGACATTGATCATGTTATTTGGATATTTCTACTATATTTTGCAACTAGTATATATTTTCTTTTATTTCTATTATTGTAGATCTAGATCTAAAGGAATGTGCATCCATTAGTTAAGTAAGTATTATTTGATTTTTACGCACTTTTGTCTATGATCTAGAGAAACCACTAGAGATGCACATCTTCTCACCCTTGCTACAAATTTGCTACAATAGTGAGGACAGTTTATGTATCTCATATCAACAATTTGTTTACCAAGTAAGTCCTCTAACTACCTCGATATTTATTTTTCAATTATTGTAGGTCAATCTAGGAGAAAGAAATATCATTATCTTTGTTTTTTGATTTGTTGTGATTTCACCCTAGTCACATAATAGATTTTTCGTATATGTAACAATGTATTCAAGTTGAACACTAGTAGAATCAATCAATCTAGAGTCATTGATAAGAACCTGTTATCGAAAATGACAAAACCAACCATTGATGACTACAATCCCCAAGGTAACATAAAAGTCTCCAAGTCTTCCTACTATAATAATGTGCTAATGTCGATAAGAGAATACCTACCATCAGGAAAGTATCAATGAATCTTTCCTTAATGGCACAAGAAAAATCATTGAAGATGATGGTAAAATGAGGATAGCTCAACATGAGGAAGGACAAGATGGATGGTCAAGATAACTGAGAAATGGATGGCATGGGCCAAAAACTTCCCTTGAACATTAGTATGATTCCAAAATAATCTAGTGAAATAAACCATCAATGCAAGAGACATTGAGACATTGTCCAAAAGGATTGGAACAGTAACCAATTGAAGGATTAAAAACTCATAATCATGGTAAGACTCCTAAGGAAACAATATAACCCAACTATAAATAACTGGTTTAAAATAGTTTATTTGTTCAAAGGTGACATAGACTGACTACTTCCACATAGAACAATGGATGATAGAGATCTCAGTTCTCCCCTCTCCCTCCCTCTTTTTTCTTTTGAAAAATATTTTTTTTTTGTCTTTTCCATATTATCTATCTCGAAAAAGAATATAATCATGCTATAATATAGTGGAGGATATGAGTTTCATGAGGTGGGAAACTGCATTTAAGCACATGGAACAACCCCATGCAAAAATAAATAAAAAGGACATGGACAAGATATTGACACTCATAAGCATATCTCCATTAGGGTCGGGTAGGTCTAAAATGCAGAAGAAAGTAATGTAAAGGAAAGCAATATTTAATAATGAAAATACAATAAGTATAACGTAGTAAAGTGCAACAAGGCCTTAGAAAAAATAATGTGTGCAACGATAAGCACAAAATATGCAAAACAAACCAAATATAAAGGTGGGATCCCCCATGGGAATGGTTAGAAGTAGATAAGAAGATGAATGAGGTTCATAATGAAATATAAAACTATAATATCTCTTAGTCCTACCATAAAATAATGGGATGGGAACCAAATGAAAAAATGTGTTACTCTAGGGTAACCCATCATAGGAAATCTCTTCCATTGGAGTAGTGTAAACTACATATAGAAAAGGCTTATGTACCAACATCCAATAGTGTTGGCCCTATGGTGAATTCCACTGGAAAAAGGTTTAAATACATCACAACTACGACAGATACTAAATCTATATGAAATATTTATAACATACCTCGATGTATTGAATAATGTGTAAATCATGATCCCCAAGCAACCAAGAATCGAATTCAAAAACTTGCACCCAATAAGTAACAATACCAAGACAATATCTTGAAAATCCAAAGCAAGATATCTATTGACAATTACAAGGATAGGAATATTTTAAAACTCAATATCTTCAGTGATGTTCATTTCAATGGTGGATTCTACTAGGAAAGACTCAACACTACCACAATATGAGGATCTATGACTGGAGATATCAAACTCATAATAAATACCAACTTTTTTATTGATGACAAAGTCCAAAGAATAATAGATTTCGAAGTTCAAGGATCTAAAAGCGGAGAGATTAGACTCAAAGGGGAAATCAGAGCTAGATTTGATTCTAGACTCAAAGGTGATAGACAAGATCACATATACATTCGAACATCCTAGTAACAAATTGATGGAGGGAGATAAAAATTACCCCTAAGAGATGAATCCTTAAGTAGCCCACCAACATCTTTAAAAGACACATTAGAACCACCCATGAATGCAACATTTATCCCATCTTTCAAAGTGGATATATTGTCAATGGTGACAACCCTCCCCTAATGAGGAAATTTAATCCCTTGAAATTTTGAAGACATGACTGTGGTCATTGCATACATCCAACTCTGTCCCAAGAGAATATTATAAATAAGAGGCACATCCACTACTTCTACCTCAATTGAGACAATTTTACCTCCCAACTCAATTGGATGGGCAAGGTCAATTTTTTTTGGTTTAAAAGACTAACCATCAAATTCTTTTAACATAGAAACCAAAGAAATAAGCTCATAATAACCTAAGGCTTTCCAACATAACAAGGGCATAACACAAGTAGATGCACCCTCATCAATGCATATAAAAATTTTCTTACCACGTGATGATATTTGAATCTGAAATGTGAAATGATGAGGAATACTAACCTAAGACTGATTGTAACATCCCGAACCATCTGAGTTGAGCCACTCCACTCAAAATGTTTCCTCTAATACCATTAATTACTTTATATGCCCTACATATGCAACAAATATGCAATTCTAACATCATACAATTCATGCATAAATATTTACAATTAATCATAATAGAATTAACATAAACATACACATCATTCAACGTTTAAAACACATGAAATGGAACTTATATTTTAATTAAAAGCATTGATTATCTATAGACCTTAGATGTTCCTCCCAGTCGTAGAATCTATTGTTCATAAACTCTCAACAGTACGTCACCCCTGAGTTGGGGCTATGACTCCACTAGGGAAAAGGATTCATGAGCCAGACTAAGGTCTAACAGATAGAATAATAAATCTCAGGCCAAGGTCCCAACTTTAGAAACAGTTCCTAACTCGTAGCCTCGCATTCCCCACATCCTTCCCCAACCCAACAAATGTACCCCTTCTTTGTTCAAAATTCCTTTAGGTGTCCCACTTCCCTTCCAAGGATTCAAAAAAAGGATGCCCAGGAATTATCAGAGCTCTATGGCACCCATAACACATGGTTGCTCAAAAAGGTTAACACTCACCAGCCTAGCCCACAGGGAATCCATCCCAACAATTCTCTCACCCAAGGAGAATGCTTCACAGGCCTAACAACTTGCTTCTTCAACCCAAACCCATAAGGATTTACTAGGTAACGGTTAGCTTCATATCTCTCTTAGAAAATGTACAGATGATGGAATGATGGATTGAATGATGGAATTACACTAATTCCCAACAATGTATTTTCATGTTCATAACTTGACACCTTATGAACTAGATTTGACTCCACTTGGTGACTCATTCCCAACCTTTATGAACTTAGGATAAAATTATATAACATGACTTGACTTTAGGAATAATATTATAATATTTCCTTGGCTTAAGCCCCCTTGAATTATCCCCCTTTCCCTCTCGTGGAATCTTAGGGCCCCATACTCTTTTTTTCTAACTTGTTCTGCAACAATGATATATTTTATTAATATCAATGAGTGTGATTACATATTAAAATAGTTAGGCTCACTGGCCTTTTAGCTCATAGACTCCCTAGTCTAAATCACATAGACACTCTGGCCTCAAAACATATATATAAAGGAAATCTGGCCCAAAACATCCCAGCTCACCAGCCTATAATGCATATGTGCATTTACAATTGGAGTTCGGCCTAGGGGTATTACATTCCTCTCTCCCTTATTTATGCACTATCCTCGGTGCCTTATATACAGATGTACAAGCAAAAAAAAAATCTTCAAAAACCTCCAAAATGATGCAGGTACTCTTCCCGCATGGATCCTCATGCTCCATCTTCAAGACCATAATAGGTCCATGTTATAACATAAATTTCCATCATTGAAGCATTGGTGCTCTTATTGGCCTAATCCCTATTCTACTTATAAACAACTCTTCCCCATACCTCCTTGAAACCTTTTAGAAAACATCTTTTTGGAAGTTGTACGCGCCCTAGTAGTTATATAGCTTGTGTATACACGGGTTGCTCAAGGGACAATCACGTACATGATAATAAATGGTTAAACAATATATATTTTTTCCTAATTAAAAGTCGTGTTAGAGGTTTGGTTAGATACCTAAATATGTTTACTTGTACTCAACCATCTCTAACCAACTAGAGATGGCATAAATACAACATTTGGATGAAGGAGAAAGGTAATGATGGAGTGATATTTTCACACAAGAGAAAACATCTACTTTGATACACCTGTCAAGTCTATAAGCCCATATACATCCTTGTTGTTGCTGGTTTTTTACCTGAAAACCCTTGTTTCCAGCCCTTTTCTGATCACCAACCAATCAGGCCAAGAGTCTCCCTTGTATTCTCTTTGGGTCTATGGTGAATCTGGATTCAAAACCAATTTTTATAGCAGGATCTTAGGTGGAGGGACTTGGAGTCTCTTTCGACAGGGTAGTGCTGCACAAGATAGGTATACTTTGTAACAACCAAAACTATTGAATATTATAGAAATTCATTCCTTTGAAAAAGAATTGTATTTGTGATGTTTTACTTGCAATTCTTTTATGTATGCTTTGCATAACACTAATTGCTTTGATCATTCCTTTATATTTCATTGGATTAACGAGTATTTATTTGTATAACTACCTCTTTTCATAGGCTTATATTTTTAAGGTTCTTGCAGGTTGTAGAGGAACTATTCGAAAAGAGTGATAGGATTTCGTTAATCGGGAACAACAACAACTGTAGGACTCCTGGTGAGTAAATCCTTCTTATCCTCTCAATAGTTTGTTATTTCCTTTGAATTTGGTTATAACATCTTTGTTTAGTGTTCTTTATAGAATTTCCTTCATGTACAGTCATTGGTATGTTGTTGTAATCCCACTACTATAGGGAAATTTTCCCCAAAAGCGGTCCATTCGACCTTTACCATATCTATTGCTTGATTTTGGATCATCTTGAATTTTTGATCCAATATGCACATTGGTTGAAATTGAAAGACACCTCCTTTCTCCACTTAAATTGCATTCCAATTAATTACATGATTAGCATCAAGCACATAATTTTTAAGCAAATACACATTAAACACATTATGAATGCACATGGATGTAGGAAGTGAAAGCATGTATGCAATAGGACCAATCCTTTCCAGGATCTCAAATGGTCCACAATATCTTGTTGCTAGCTTTGGACAACTCCCCAATTTCAGCGAACTCTTCTTAGCTTTCACTTTTAATAAGACATTGTTTGGGACTTTTGGTCACTAGAGTGAGAAAAAAGAGACCCCTTTGGTTTCCTTGATAGGCCAGAAAAGCAACACAAAATAATGGTTAGTAGTCTAGTGAACCCACAAGCAAGAAAGCAAGAAAATAGAACAACAAGGAATGACAAGCAAAGAAAACTAAACTAAGAAAATATAAGCAAAGGATGCATGAAATTTGACACAAGAAATGGTTACCCGATATAGAATCATCTTTTAAATTAAGAACGCCAAGAGGAGAAATGTGGGATTTATGAATCCCCTATTCCTCCTAGGGAGGTCTCTTGAATCCCTCAAAGTATATATTTTACTCTCCTATCTTGAATTAACAATGGTGAAGAACTCTATGGAAAAGGTTTCCAAGAGGTGGAATGTCTTCCCTATGCAATGTTTTTTCAAACTATTCTCAAGAGAACAAATGGTTTCTCCAAGATGGAAAGCGTAATTGGGCAACATAACAATTCAATCAACTTCTTCCATTTTAGCAGACAATATCCATCTATTTATAAAACCATAGCAAGGTATTTCATAACTTGTTTCAAGTGTGAATGGGAGGCCCTTTGAGGTACATCCCATCTTTTCAGTCATCCCAAGATGAGATTTTAGGTCGATCTTGGGGTCTTGTATTGACTCACTTTAGCCTGGAAGTGGTTGAGGCCCAACCAAATTCATAAATGTGACATTTCTGCATCCGTGCGGGTTTGTTCAGAGGCAGTCGTACAAGGCACACAGAGTGCATATTTGGCACTTTGTTTACCTACGCATATGTGTGTACGCTGACTTTGGTGGGAATGTGTAGAAATTCATGAGTCTTTTATATAGTTCTGGTCATCTCGCTAAAATAGGCTCTATAAATGTTGAAAGTATGTTGTGTATGTGTTGGTTGTTTCTTCATCCATTGTCTGAGCAATTTTTCAGTGATAACAGATGTGCCCTGATGTGTGAGGTTAGGAGCATACGTATAGCCGAAATACATCAATGCTTCTTTTGTTGATATTGTCAATAGATAGGAGAGTTGTAGCTACTGCTGAGAGGAATTGTGAGAGTGATCTTGTTGGAGGAAAAGGGGATTTTGAATGGAATCTTGTAAACTCCAAAACTGAAATGTAAATATGTGTACAAATGAGGTGGGCATGCCCCATGCTCATGTCATGAAACCATAAATGAAATGATGGGAATTGAGTATTGTTGATCAAGTATATGCATGCAGCTCCCTCATGGGAGTAAAAAAATGGCAGATGACGGTTTTGATTACCGAACGGGCTCTAAAAAGAGGTATGAACCACTCGGAAGCATTGATGGCCTATCAAATTCAAAGGTTGTTGGAAATTACTGAAAATTGCAAGGGTCGCATAGTAAGACCCACTGTAACATGAAACTTTGTTGGAGTTGAATGTTATGGGGGTCAACGACCTCAGAAAGTAATGAAGATTCTTTCTGTGTCATCCAAAATTGCTCATTAATAAGGAATTGAGAGCCAAGATACTACCACCTTCCTGGAAACTTGTGTTGACGTCGACAGGAAAAGGGAATGACTACAAGAAGTAAAGGGCTTTGTGGCATTAGAATGGTGACATGAACAACATTCAATATGTATGGGACTCGAGAACCTCCCTTGGTTGGGGAGAAATGGAATGATGGTAGCAATAGTAAAACATGATCTGGTGTCAGGGGGATGACCAGATATTGGGTAAACTGTGTTGAATGGGTGAGCCTGCAAAGGAATGGATGATAGGTCAAAATATGAATATTTGGGATAGGGGTGTCAGTGATAATTAGTATTTGGGCCATGATAGGGATATTGTTTCAAAGATGGTGATGAAAGTGAGGTGCCCCAAACAAGGGCGACATGGGTTGTTGTGTGCCAAGGAAAAAGACGTCGTCAGTTGTGAGGGAAAAATCTACTCTACTTGTTGGAATTCAAAATTTTCTTTATACAATTACCAAATGAATAAAGAATGTTTTGGTTGAAAGTACATGTAAAGAAACAGATTCCCCAGTGAAGTATGGCTTAACATAGTGGGGCATAAGTAGGGGAATGTAATTGATGAAGGGTGGGGGTCCCATTCATGGGTTTATGTACCAGGTAGGTGAAGGGAGGATGAAATTGCAGATGGGAAACTGATGGTGGATTATATGGAGGGTTAGTGATAATGAAAAATTGAATTTCATGAACCGATGAAACAAGAAGTGGGAGTCCATAATGGAATAGTTTAGCAAGATGATGAGAGAGAAGTATGAATTTATCGCTCTAGGGTATAGTGCTATCAGGACTCCTAAGCCTAATGGATAGAAAAGCATGAGTGTCAATTTGTCAGGGGGTAAATATATGTGGGACAACTCATGGGCATAAAAATGCTACTTGGTGACGGTACTTGAATGTAGCAGAGGTGATGGTACCGCAGAAGTGGGTGGGATCCTAAAGGGTTATGTGAGAAGGGATGACTAGAATATGAAAATGTTGACAGAGGGATTATTATATGCCATTATCAAACATATACCTAAAGGGGCCATGGGATGGCCATGACGGAAGTGACTATTTGTGTCCGTGAGAAGTACCTATACATAGAAAAACCAAATACCTGACGTGAAAAATGTTTGATGAGGAAATCATATGACAGTTATTTGATGATTAATGTACAAAAGTCATGCATACCTAGGCCCAAGGTATAGAAACAACTCCCTGGTGATTGTTGATTAAGGTTGGTTGTCATTAACATCGACCCTTGAAGAAAGCCCCGTAGCATAAAAGTTTGGGTAATGGACCCAAGATTGTTTAATGTAAATATGACTCATTATTTTTTTGTCATGGTTGATAAGAATTAAATATGGATGAACTCCAAAGTGGTCCCCTTATGGTGAAAGCCCTCACGGGAAGATGCTTTGTGGAGTAATAGAACCCATGCTTAATTGTGGAATAATGAGATGAAGGATAGTGAATTTGTCAGGGAAACTATCCTAGATGGATAGTGCTTGTCATTCCATTTTCGGTGGTATGTAGAACGTCACATAACTCCTCACAGTTAAAGAGTTATGACCATGTGAAGTTGGAGAACCCAGGTTTGGGTAATGGACCCAAGTTTGTTTGATGGATAACAACATGATTTTTGATATATTTGAAGGTAATACTATTCTATATGGATAGTACATGTCATTCCATTTCTGGTGGTATGTGGAATGTCACATAACTCCTCACGGTTTGAGAGTTATGGCTTTACGAAGTTGGAGGACCCTCATATGTCA
>SNQJ01S0036998.1:36191-58663 GCA_010110895.2 Picea sitchensis
AGATTTATCAGATGTAGAGGACAAAGGCATGGTTCCAGGGGGAGCAGATTTATCAGATGTAGAGGACAAAGAAGCACCATAAGAGGACAGTTCGGTTAGGGGGAGCAGCCTTGGATGGAAAGATACCTTTGTCATTGATGACAAAGTGGGAGAGATTTATCAGATGCAGAGGACAAAGGCATGGTTCCAGGGGGAGCAGATTTATCAGATGTAGAGGACAAAGGCATGGTTCTATGGGAGCATGAGTGACATGATTTCCATATTGCATCAGAGTGTTGCCATCAATGCCAAAGGGGGAGATTGTTGATTAAGGTTGGTTGTCATTGATGTCAACCCTTAAAGAAAGCCCCATAGCACAAAGGTTTGGGTAATGGACCCAAGATTGTTTGATGTAAATATGACTCATTATTGTCTTTTCATGGTTGATAAGAAGTAAATATGGATGAACTCCAAAGTGGTCCCCTTATGGTGAAAGCCCTCACGGGAAGACACTTTGTGGAGTAATAGAACCCATGCTTAATTGTGGAATAATGAGATGAAGGACAATGAATTTGTCAGAGAAACTATCCTATATGGATAGTGCTTGTCATGTCATTTCCGGTGGTATGTAAAATGTCACATAACTCCTCACGGTTAGAGAGTTATGACCATGTGAAGTTGGAGAACCCAGGTTTGGGTAATGGACCCAAGTTTGTTTGATGGATAATGGTATGAATTTTGATATATTTGAAGGTAATACTATTCTATATGGATAGTAAATGTCATTCCATTTCTGGTGGTATGTGGAATGTCACATAACTCCTCACGGTTTGAGAGTTATGGCCTTACAAAGTTGGAGGACCCTCATATGTCATCTAGAATCCCCAAAAGGTCAAAGTAGTCAAAGTAGTTTAAGATATTTTAAAAGGTAAATAATAAAGTGAAGTGATGAGTGTATTATAATTCAAAGTTAATACAAAATAAATTATTTCGATAACAAATTTAATGAAGAAATTAGAAGTGGGTTAACCCTAAAATAAGGAAAGTGGGCAAAGTGACCAAGAAGATGGTTTTAAGGAAGCTACTTGGAGAGTATTAATAAGAGGCAAGGCTCTCTCATTTTAATCACACTTGAGCATATTGAATATCTATAGGTGTTTGAGGTAACCAAGGATATCTAAGCTGAATTTTTTAGGGAAGGTGAAGAAAAGAAGGCCGAAATGCAAGGAAAGATAAATTCTTTTGATGGTGCTTTCTAAGTTTCAGATCAATTCAACAAATATTTCATGTGGGGCATGCTCTACAAGGTCGCTCTCTAGAATAAGCTAGAATTCAACAAGGAATGTGATCATATACACCAGGTCTATTACAGAGCTACAAATAAGATTTGGATGATGAAATTGATGAGGGATTTTGGTTGAGGTACATGTTGAGTACATGGTTGAGACAAGTAGTTGATGAGTTGGAACATACATGAGGTGTATAGTTGATGAGGTTGGTACATATTGATGAGTCATAGTTGATGAGTAGTTGACACATGATTGGTACATACTTGGTACATGGTTGGATGCACTTGTTTATGGTACAGTTTGATTATAGGTTGTTTGGTATAGATTGGTGCATGGTTGATGCACTTGTTTATGGTACAAGTTGATTATAGGTTGATGCATGGTACAGGTTTACAACGGTATATATCACAGTGATAGTGTGACAGTGGTTCCATCATTCTACTTCTACTTCAGGGTGGTTGGACGGGACAAGGACAGGTGGTTGTAGCCGGAGAACATAGGGGGTTGTAGCCTCCTTCTGGTTGTAGCCAAAGAATTGGGGATTTGGAGCTTCCTTCAGGTTGTAGCCTGATAAACTAGGGGGTTGGAGCCTCCTTCCAATTGCAGCTGGAAAACAAAGGAAGTTGGTTCTTCCAATGAATGTAATTCTTCAAGACATATAAGAAAAAGCATTATGTGGTTTTCTCCCGCTTTGGGTTTCCACGTAAAACACTGGTGTACTGTGTATGTGTATGATTGTTCATTTGTTCATTGCTCGTTATTGGATGATAATTCTACATTGACATAACACTTGGATTATTTGGTTAAAAAAAAAAAATTCTCTATTACTTATTCACCCCCCCTCTCAGTAATCCAACACAGATGTGTGATGAAATAGAATAATAGTGATACCAACGTGTAGGTGACAGAGTCAGAATACTTGTGCCTCGAACAATGTGAAAAATGGAGCTTTTGAGCTCCTGAACAAAGGTGGCGAAGTTTGGGAATGGGGCGTATATATGCGTATGGGGCCCATAACATAACCTCATTTGTACTTGCGTATGTTGAGGTTTGAGGTGGAGGATGTTTTAGAATTCATGGTCGTGCGGAGGGCCAAACGACCCTTTTTGTGTGTGGGAAAGAGAGTCTATGCGGGAAAAACCTTGTTTGTCGCATAGTGTTGTGCGGAAGTAATTTCTACAATTGCACAGAGGGTGTGCAACTGTGACTATTTCCACCACGTAAGAGTGTGTGGGAAAGGGGGTTTTAGGTGCACAAAATGGCGTGACAATCAAGGGGAAAGTCGTGTGAAGTATGTGTGGTTGATTGAGGGACAGACGTGCATTTGTGTACAATTGTCTGTGAGACAGCCCCACCAATTGTGCGTGGTTGTTTAAGGGACATCCATGCACATGTGTGCGACTGTCTGTGAGACAATTGTGTCAATTGTGCATGACATTTTGAGGGACATCCACGCACTTGTGCACAACTTTCTAGGAGACATCCATATATTTGTGTGTGATTGTTGAGTAAAATGTTGTGCAGAAGTGCAAGTTCATGGAATAATGTGAACGTGCAAAGGAAAGTTATTGGCATTTGTTTAATTTGGACTTGATGATATGAGCTGACTTAAATTTGTGGATCGGGTGCAGGTATACGAGGATGAGATACTGATCCAATGGAGAGAGAGAGAGATATTGGGATGCTCTTTGGAGAGAAGTAGGGGAGGATCGCCAGATCTAGCGGTAATTTGCCCGAGTGGGCCTGTTGAGGTTTTTTTACTGCTCATTGATATGGTTACAGGAGGCACTCCTACAGTTCATCATTGGGATGTGGAGTCCGTAGTAGAAATTATTTGTGGTGTGGGGTCACGAGCTCCATATTACAATAGATATAGACACATATTTCATCATAGGGCTCCCTTTTCGGGGAATTGAGATAGATATCCAGCCACAGATTCCACCAGGGGTGACAGTTTCTACGATGGTGAGATGTCACTGTTCGCAGAAGGGGTCAATGAGTGGAGGGTCGATTAGTATAGGTGTGATTGATTCACTGGAGACTCAATTATTTTGTGTTATGGTGGTGAGGATATTTGGGTCACCGGGGAACCAATGCATTTCTAAGGCACACCTCGCTATTATAAAGAGGGTGATGGAGGGGAGGATGTATGCATGGGCACATGTGATGCGTGATTGTATGGTAGTGTAGTTGGATAGGTGTGCAACTAAGATGATAGGGGATTTTTCTTTTGGGTCTGTCCTCTGTGTGTTTTTCTTGGAGAGGGTGATTCTACTATAGCCCCAGGGGATACTGGATCTGTCTATGATGCATCACCCTTGGTTGATGTAATGGGGACGATTATTGAATTTTCATATGGGTGGGGAGGGAGAACATTACTTTACACCCACTTTTGAGGGGGTTTGGAGACAGACCTCATAAACTATATTGGAGTTCCCTTATTCAAGGATACATTTATGTCATCATCCATACATGCACCTGCCACCAACAAATTTATGTGATCATTGAGGTATGTTGATATTGTGTTGTATGTATAATATGGTGTGATGTGTGATATGCTTATAAAAAAGATTAACGGATCTTGATGTGTGGCTTTTCATATGTTGGTCCCAACGACTAGGAGGCGGACTTCACTAGTGTTGGAGAGTAGGAGGAGTGGAAGGATGAGGTTGAATCTAGACGACGTCATCATTATGATGACCCTGGGGTGGGTCCATCGCATGGTCCAGTGTGGGAGTACACAACCTCCATGGMCCGGGAGATGGATGATATGCAAAGGCGATTCGARGTAGTTTTGGAGGGCGTATCGAAGGATCGATGACCACATATATGAGATGACTAGATGTTGGAGCAGTGTGTGGGTGGGGATCATGGATGGAAATCCCTAGTTCTATGGGAGGTAGTGGCAGGGCAATGGTGACCAGTCGCATCCCTGAGAGAGAGATTCCCCCTGGTGGGGGAGGGGGGACCTCTGGTTGGTCAGGGTCCATTGGAGCATCCGCCAGCTACTAAGTTTTTAGGGCTAGAGGCACCATAGGTGTCCACTCTATGTTGTATGGGATTGACATACATTTTTTATGATGTATAGGAGTCATGACTCCCATTTTGTATATGTTGAGGAATAAGTATGACATTGTGGCTCGGCCATGGGGCCGAGGAGATTGTATATTTTTTATGAAACATTGATGGCACCATATATATATATATATATATATACGATACGGATATATGTTTATGATGATGTTTTGTGTGGTTTTTTAATTTATGAGATATGATGAATGACTTCTTGTTTTATTCGTGATGGATGAATGTTGAAACTTAATTATGTCTGTTAATGTCACAAATGCCAATCTAGGAATTGATTAGCTATCTGATCTACAACTTGGCTTAGGCTCCTAGGAATATGAGTGAATGTGATTGCTTCAACATTCCACAATAGGAGTTTGACTTGTAAGTATTTTTTATATAGGCATGGGTCACATACATGATACACGTCGTTCAATTGTAGAACGATGAGATGGGAATCTACAATGATTCTTAGGTGATGCATATGAAGGTGATTGGCATCTAATAGGAGGTCGATAACAACAACATATTCAACTTGATTATTAGTGTCAGGGCCAAGGCATATACCACTGGAGTGGAGTAATACATTTTATGGGGTGTAAAGGGCCCATGATATCGAAGCGAGATTATGAGTCCAACGATTGGAACTATCGACATACCCGATGTGGTAAGCGGGTGGAGGATTCATTTTTCAAAACAAGGACAAATGATTAGGCCTATGTCATTATAGGGTGTTGTGAAAAAAAACTAAAGACAATAGGAAAATACAAGAAGAACCTAAGGTAGAGTGGATACACTTAAGGGTAGAACTTCTTCAAGTATAACTCGTTAACCGAGTCTTTGAGTGTAGCTCCTTTAGGGTAAGCCAAGATATAGGCGCCCTTAGTGAGATGGTGGAGAACGATAAAGGGTCCTACCAAAGAGACTCAAATTTCCCATGTTCAAAGTATCGTGGATGATTTCATAATCCAACACTAAATCATCTATGGTAAAGGACCGAAGGTTGACCTATTGATCGAAGATGACTTTGGACTGCCTTTTGGCTACTTCATTGTTTTGTAAAGAGGATCGACAATCTTCGTCAAGAGATTCGATATTGAGAAATCGTTGCCCCATTGGAGTGGTATGGGGTAAGAGTTTTATTGCGGCATGAAGAGTATGGATTTCACACTCGATGGGGGGAACTACTTCTACCCCATCAACAAGATGGAAGGGTGTGAACTCGGTGGCAGTTTTGACTACAGTACGATATGTCAATAGGGCTGAGAAGAGTATGTGATGCCAATTGGTCTTATGTTTTTCTACAATGCATTGGAGCATGTTTTTCATGACTTTATTGACAACTTCATCTTGCCCATTTGATTGAGGGTAATATGGGGAAGTGAATTCATGAGTAAACCTGAGTTTTGTGGATAACTCAGCAAACACTTCATTTTCAAAAAATTTACTGTGGTCAAAAATAAGTTGGAGGGGGACTCCAAATAGAGTAATGACTTGGTTAAAGAAGAAGAGGGCATCCGTGTCGGTGGTATTATTGAATGTGGGCATGAATTCGGTCCGTTTTGTGAAGCAATCGATAGTGACTACTATATACTTGTGCCTATTGTTGGATGGGGGGTTGCAAGTCATGAAATCGATGCCCCATTTGCAGAAGGGACCTGTCGTTGTGATGGGATGGAGAGAAGTCGGTGGTGCTCAGGCTTTGTGAGCATATAGTTGACACTTGTCACAGCGTTTGACAACATGGATGAAGTCATGAAACAAAGATTGCCAAAATTATCCATCTTGAATGAATTTTTGCACAGTGGACATGTCGAAGAGGTGAACCCTGCATGCACCATTGTGGAAATCGTTGAGTACTTTTCCTACGTCCTCGATGGTGAGGCAGTGAAAAAGAATTTTGTTACCCCCCCTACAATAGAGGATGTCTCTTATGATGAGATAGAAAGAATCTTGTTGAAGGATATGGCAGTGATTGTCTCGGGAGAGATGAGGTCCGAATTTTTGTGTATGAAGGTAAACAAGAATATCCCCATACCATGGGTCGTCGGATGAAATTAGGAAGAGATGTTCATCTAGGAAATTCTCATTGATAGTGGGGTCATATGAGTTGGATGGAAAGTTGGAAATAATTTCTGCAAGGACGAGGGATTTCTTGTTCTTTGGAGTTGAAAAATCAAGATCATACTCTTGTAGGATGACAATCCAACGAGCGAATTTTCCATTAATTTGGTGTCGACTAAGCATGTATTGCATTGGATTGGAATCTTCCACAACTTTAGTAGTTCAAAGTAGGATATAGTGACACAACTTTTCGACTGCAAGGACAACTTCTAGGGCGAGTTTCCCTTCGTGATTGTATTTGAGAGGGGGCCCTGAGAGGTTTTTGATGATATAGTAGATGACGTGTTCACGTTGGTCATCTCCTACCTGGACTTGCACTCATGCAAGTGACACCTCTGAGGCTGATAAAGATTGGATATAATCACTATCATAGTATGGGGGACTAATTAGTGGTGCATTACTGAGTGTGTCTTTAAGAGAGTTGAAGGAGGCTTGGGCATGTTGGTCCCATTGAAATGGGATGTCCTACCGTAATAAGCGCAAGAATCCATGGGCACAAATAGCATAGTCGGGAACAAAACGTTGTAGGGAATTATATTTTCCTCGAAGGCTTTGTAATTGGCGTAAGTTCTTGGGGGGAGGAATCTCATTAATGGACTGGAATTTGTGGGGGTCCATGGTGATTCCTTGTTGGGAGACAACGAAGCCCAAGAAGCATCCAACATTGAAGCATAAGACACATTTAAGAGGGTTTATCCAAAAATTGTATTGACGACATCATTGAAAAATGAGACATAAATCCTAGATGTGTTGGGTGTGATTCTTGGAGTGAGCAATGAGGTCATCCAAGTAAGAGAGGATAATGTGGGAGATATCGTGAAAGGAATAAGTCATGGCTCGTTGGACGGTAGCACCTACATTTTTTAGTCCGAAGGGAATAACACGATAGGAAAAGATGCCCCATGGTGTTGTGAATGTCGTTTTGTATTGGTTAGCATGGCGGATTTGAATCTGGTTATAGTTGGAGAATCCTTCCATGAGTGAGATAATATCGTGACCGACACAGGCGTTGATTACTTGGTCGATAAATGGGGTTGGAAAATTGTCTTTAGGACAAGCTTGATTAAGGTCACGAAAGTTGGTGCAAACCCTAATGGTTCCCTGTTTGTTTGTCAACAAGGATGGGGTTGGAGACCCATTATGTGTATGTGATTGGATAGATGAAACCAGTGACATGCAACTTATCTATTTCAACCTGTATAGCCATGGCTTTAGAAGGGTGAAGAGGGCGTTGCTTTTGGCAAATAGGGGCAACATCGGACCATGTGTCAATGTGATGTTCAACAATGGCATGGTCTAGTCAAGGCATTTATGTGTAAGTTTTGGCGTGCACGTGGTTATAAGACCCTAGGTTCAAGTTATCTTAACCAAAAAAAAACCTTCAGACACCGGCTCTTTCAGCATCACCTGCATGCAAGTGAAGTCTCACCCCAGCCAACTATTGCGGTTGTAGGAACCGAGTTTCTGTAGTAGTAAGTGAATGGGAGGTGATTATCCTATTCATTCTTACTTATTTGTTTTTTGCATGTTATTCTCTAGTTGGTCCTTGTTTACTTAGTGAATTCATTTATATATTATCAGTATACTTATGATTGCAACATAAACCCAATTACTATAACATTCATAGTTATTGCGTAGTGATCACATAGAAGACAAATCTAGCCTAACATACATCAAGAGGGTATCCATGATCAATCACATAAAATGAAAGCAAACACATCAATTAACCTGGTTCACCCAACTTTAGGCTACATCCATGATGGTTGGATTCTTTATTATTCTTTCTGCAGTAGTCTCGGGCTTGCGCACTGTGCTTGTAATAAAGATATTATGCTATCTCTCTCTCCATTTTGCCTAGCCACTCTACAGTCCAAGCCTCTCTCTCTGCAACATCTCCCTGGCTCTCAAACATAGACTCTTTCATTATCAACCTATTTTATCACTCTCCTTACAAAACGAGAACTCTTGACAGATTGGAACCCCTATTCTCCCAACCCATTACATATTTATACATGAATTTTAGGGCTTAAAACCCTACTTTGCTCATCCCAAAACCCTATTACAACTCATGACAACTGATGCTGACTCACTGATTGGGATTGATTTTCTTGTTTTTATGTTTGTATGCTACTTTTTCCTTCTTGACAGTTGGTCTTCCTGCTTTTGTATGTATTTCTACTTTTGCATGTCAAATTGTTATCCTTCCTTTTCGTCCACTTTCTTCTCTTGCTTTATTCTCCTACTTTATTATTTTTCTTTATTCTTCTACTTTATTCTTTTGCTAAGTATGTTATTATTGTGCACTGTACTCCTGAATGTGCCTCAACTACACACTCCCGAGCCTGGATGTACCTTTACTGTGCACTCTTCTCCTACCTTGTCTTCTTTCTTCTTTTGTTGCGCACATCCTCCATACTTAGGATTTTTATGAAAATTGAATCCAAAATGCTTGTAAGTTGAATCCAAAATGTATGTCCAATAGGCCCCCAACAGTCACATGTGGCTCGTCTTGAGCCACTTAGGCTTGTTGCGCACTTCTCCATGCTGCTATGAATTTTTGGGAGGCATCCTTTATTGTCGCAACATCCTTTATTATCTTTGCCTATGTTCCCAAAATTTCTTCTACACCGCAATGAGGGACGCAAGATTTTATTTTGTGTCATGTGTTACTTTCTTTACCTTTCCCTGCGCAGTTGCAAGTTCTTCTATCACCTTTAGTGCTTATTCTTGTAGTGGTCCCAATCACTATTGAAGGATCTTCTACTAGTCTTGCATCTTTTCAACTTCCTCGTATGACTAGCTCTGTGACAAAATGGCCCTCATTCATTCGGTCGATGGAAGGGTGTTTATGCTTTATGAAGCTTTCTGTGTATTTTCCTATGCAAACCTTAATTTTACTTACATAGCCTTCATTTATGGATCCACTACCAAGTCTGTCCATATTTGTACACTTTCATCGCAAAGCTTTGTGCATTCCTCCTCCAACTTCTTGATGTTTTCTATTGTTGTCATCATTGTTTGCTCTCTTCCTGCTCTTTCCTCCGATGGTGTTCCTGACGTACTGTGAGATTGTAGGCCCTCAATCCTCGTGCAGAAGCATTTGATGACTTCACCGATTCTCAAGACCTGTTCTTCTATGGTAGCCTCTACTACTATCAATACTTCTAGAATTTCCTTATACAACTTTTGGATGGCCACTTGTGTCTTTTACGCCAGTATCTTAGCTTCATCCTTCTCTTTTAAAGCTTTCTCGTCCCTTTCCTCGGCCTCATTCTTTTCCTTCATCACTCCTTCCACTTTTCCTTCAATTTCGCTCTTTTGTTGTATAGAAGTTGAATATTGTTGCTGCAATTGAGCCCTTTCATACATCACTTTGGTCATTTCTCAGTTTTCTTCATCTGTGCAGAGCTTAATATCCTGAAAAATACCTACTTGCAAGCTATGTAGTATGTGTATAGGCATTCATGACACCAATATGTTCAGGTGGCTTAGTGTTTTCATTTGTTCTTGCAGTTCGAGCATTGGGAACTCTACTGCGTCTGTCTCAATTTGTAACGTTATACAACTAGTTGTTAGCTCAATTAGGAGTGGGTTGGTAGTCTATGCTTTCTCAACCGGCCTTGTGGATGGTCCTTCACCCGATTTGCGCTCTAATGTTATTATGGTTGCTTCCAAGAGCTATTGCACTTATGTTAACTGTGCATGTACTTGTTGATGCAATTGTGCTTTTTTATTTGTTGCTTCCTCAATGGCCTCCTCTGCGAAATCCCTTACTTGGTAGTTGATTCGGTCCATGTCATCATCAGTCAGATTATAGACAGGTAGTTCCTTGTGTTCTTTTGTCTTTTTGTGTGCCTCTCCTGCTAGACCCTTCCTGTTGTATTTTCATTTTACTCCTACTCTGGGGACTATATTTTGTGCTTCTTTTGTTGATATTCCAAGCATATTTTTTGCGCCATTGTTCTGGTCATTTCCCTAACCGTCGTCTAGTTCTTATTCATCCTTGTCTTATTCTTCTTCCTCTTTTGAGTGGTCCATTTGTTCTGATGGGATTTTCCACTCGTCTTCCTAATCATTAGTGATCAGGTATACATCATTCGATGTTAATTTGTAGTTGTTAGGCAGGCACTAGTGCGCAGGGTCCCCTTTTTCTTAAATATACATATGATGCATCCTTGCTTTGAATCATGTAATATCCTGATATGTTTCTACCATATGGGCTATGATGCACGGTGTATGTTCTATGATGTACCTAATTGTGTCAAAGTAGACATAAAATGTAATATTGTTGTCTATTTGTCTCCTTTTGTTTGGCGTATGTCATAAGTTGGCATACCATGCAACTGCATTACCTCTTCCAATTGTTCTCTTGCATTGGTAATAACCTGGTTCCTACCATCCTACTAGTGTAATCAAAATAAGAAGTCATGCATAATGAAACTTTGTGCCTTTCTCCTAGGCCTCTACGCAATTTGTCAAAAATTGATTCACCAAAAATGTGGCCCAATTCATTTGGACCCCCTCTACGTATTTTTTTGTAGCTACAATTACTACGGCCTATACTTCGTTCTTGCAACACTTCCTCAACAATTTGCAGGCCACCACCTGCATTTCAAATCAGACACCGTCATAATTGATTTTCATGACATCCAACCCCCCCTTTCCCCTGAAGGTGTGAAACTTTTCCTTCATGGCTTCTGATTGTGCTTTCTCCTCTGCTTTATTGTTGAACAATGTGGTCGGATCCTCTCCTACTTTTGGTAACCCTTTGATCTGCACAATTAATTCAATATCACAATGAATGAATCAAGAGTATGAAGCCAAGTTGAAAATGACAAATTGCTCAGAAAAAAATACTAAAAAATGGCTCTAATGTTTACAATAATGATCTCTACAAAATTATTGATGATTTACTCTTAAAAGTCCCCTCTTTTTATAGACATTGGATGATTTGGTGGTTAGGAAATTAGTTATAACTGACAAAAATTAGTTACAACAAACAAAAACACATCTCAATCAACTGGCTCACTTGTAGTCAACATATTCTTTAACTCCTCCACGGACATGGCTACTCCAATGGTGGCTAAGGTTACTTGATATTTAGCCTTGGCATGGAAGAAGGGGTATCTAACTATTGTGATGACCAAAAATGCTCCCTGAATTGTGGTACAAGTTTCATCATATTATCAAATATAACCCCATATGGATCGTAGGTTTTGAAATGAATCATGCTTTCAAATCCAATTCAATCATATCATGATATGAAGTCACACAATATGTTGCCTTCAAAGAATAGACTTTCCACATAATTGATATACATGGTTCCAACATGCACAACACCTTTTGAGAGGTAAGAGGTGACTTCAAGCCTCAATTTCTCTTACCACTGCTCTTCTTTGTTGTAATCTTGACAATAACCAAATGTTCATATGAAATCAATGATACTTCTCTATTCCAAGGTGAAGACAAACTTTTCTCAATCATCTCTTCAAACCTAGCAATGAACATATTTTTTTCCTCCCAAGATGCTTTCATCATGGGTTTGATCTTGTTCATAGTGCTCTTCTTAGTCTGCAATGTTATGTTTTATAATCATTCTTCGCTTATGTCCTGTAAGCAACACCCAATGACCTCAAAACATCAATATCTATTATATCCAACTTCTCCAAGCAGACATTGGCCATCTACACCCATGTTATGACCATGCTATAATGATTGAGCTTAAATTGTTAACTAAGTTTTTATCTCTTGATCCTTCTCATTATATTTTGAATTAAATTTCATGTGCCACCTTGGATGAGGAAATTCAATAATGGTCTTTTCCATACAAAGTCCATTGCATCAATAAACCTCATATCTAATTGAACTTTCTAGAACTATATACTTAGTTCCTATTTGTTATATGTCAACCCAAATTTGCAATGAAAATCCTCAACAACATATACTCTAAATGTGTCATTGCAATGAAATAGCAAGTGGAATACAATAAGAACCCCCAGGAAAAAAACAAAAACTGAAAAGATAACAGTGAAAAGAAAAATAGTGGTAAACTAGATCTAACATGGTATCTTAAACAACAATGCCCCATGAAAAGCATTAACCGAACCAAAATTTGGAAAAGAAGAAAGACTTTTCCTTTAAGTCAAACTTACATACTATAAAATTGAAGCTAGTTTGTTGTAGTTTTCCTACCTCCCTCTGAATGCATGACAATGGAGACACTATACTTTCCATCAAGCTACGAGAATGTCTCTTAATATTTGGTAGCATAGTCGTAATCTATGTTATTCCCCTCTCCATGCAACATTAAACATAGTCACTAACCTCCAACTTCCACCCTTCCTCCAAACCCTCCATGTGCTAATTTGTTAATTAATTTAATTTTTAATTAATATAACTTAATTTTAATTTTTAATATATATATATATATATTATTTTTTTCGTTCACTAAAGTTCAAATTACAATTTTCGTTGTTCTTGCTAGAAACAATTAAAAATACAAAGGTGTGTAAGAATCTGCGGACAATCATAATAACATTTTTAATATTTTCAAAAAGATAAAGGTAAATTTAGAAATGAAGTTGCTCAAGATGACTAAAAGTTGTAGCCATATTTTAAATCAAATATCTTATAATAAACATTATTATTATATAAATGCTTTCAATATTATTATTGTTGTTTGCATCATTGCATCGATTCAACACTCCCAAGTGAACCTCTTTTTTATAATAGTGGTAAGAATAAAAAACCTTTTATCAAAAGAATAATGAGAGAATAATGTTCGTCGGAATTATGATGTATGAATAAATTTAACACAATATCGGGTGACTAATTAATGTACATGAAAGATGCACCATAAGATGAAGAGCATCCATTCACCGCTTATTATATGAACGATTGACTCCATTCACCGCGTATTACACCAATGAGTGATGTTGTTAGTGCATGTTGCCACAGTGCTCTAATGCCATGTGTTGCTACTCATCATGCATTCTCGCGAGAATGGTGTGGCCTCCTGCCATGTGTTGTTACGCGTCTTGCAAACCAGTCACTAAGGGCGTTTCTGTGACCCAACCATCTACGCTTGCATGAGCTTGGTGGGCATAAGGGGCATGTGTCTTCTGGAGCTAAGAACCCACACATAGTCCCAAGGTAAATCAATGTACTTATTTTGGATAGAATTCCCTCCATAAAACTTGAGTCGATAAAGAAAGGAAATTTTCCATTGTTTTGTTAGCTTGCTCTGAAAAACACCCCAACTTCCTAATTTCAATACATTTATTTTGAAGGGTTTGTTTCTACTTCCAAGATTTGATACTGAAACCATAAAAAGATAAAGATGCATAACAATGGGATTTGTTACAATGGTCAGTCTTGGGGATACAGAAGTATCTCTCTTGACTTTGTTTGGGTCACCATAAGAAAGAGTGAGTGGGAAATCCAGAAAGAAATGGATGCAGATCCAGTGGAAAAGTGAAAATGGGAATGGATGGGATGAATGTCATAAAAGCCTTTTTCATTGTTTCAAGATCATGTTCAAGTTTGTAATGGGATTGTCATGCTTTCTCTATGGTGTTGGCTCCACGAAAGTAGAAATTGTTTACTCTACTGGGATTAAAGATCAGATATGTTGTGTTCTCCAAAGGTTGAGCGAGGGCAGGTTTGGTTCACGTATTCTCTATTGAGTGTTGGATGAGAAAGAATTGATTTCCTTCATTTCAATGTGTGACGTGTTAATTCAGTTGTGTCACACATCCATCCATGCTACGCACATGACCATCGAGATGCATCCATATCACCTTTGATTTCATTTCCAAATGTGATGAGATAGGACATATCTTGATGGATTGTCTACAACCTAGAAGGTCAGATGCAGTCACTGTTAAAATACCACTTTAAGATAAGATTTTCTTGATCAATTTAATTTTGGTTTCAAACCTAGCTTTATATAAGGGTGGGTGGATTATTATGGCATAACAATGGGATTTGTTACAATGGTCAGTTTTGGGGGATACAAAAGTATCTCTCTTGACTTTGTTTGCGTCACCATAAGAAAGAGTGAGTGGGAAATCCAGAAAGAAATGGATGCAGATCCAGTGGAAAAGTGAAAATGGGAATGGATGGGATGACTGTCATAAAAGCCTTCTTCATTGTTTCAAGATCATGTTCAAGTTTGTAATGGGACTGTCACGCTTTCTCTGTGGTGTTGGCTCCACGAAAGTAGAAATTGTTTACTCTATTGGGATTAAAGATCAGATATGTTGTGTTCTCCAAAGGTCGAGCGAGGGTAGGTCTGGTTCATGTATTCTCTATTGAGTGTTAGATGCGAAAGAATTGTTTTCCTTCATTTCAATGTGTGACATGTTAATTCAGTTGTGTCACACATCCATCCATGCTACGCACATGACCATCGAGATGCATCCATATCACCTTTGATTTCATTTCCAAATGTGATGAGATAGGCCATATCTTGAGGGATTGTCTACAACCTAGAAGGTCAGAAGCAGTCACCGTTAAAATACCAATTTAAGATAAGATTTTCTTGATCAATTTAATTTTGGTTTCAAACCTAGCTTTATATAAGGGTGGGTGGATTATTATGGCATGCATCATTCTCCGAGCCTTCTTTCTCTATCGGTGAAAATAGAACTAGACCTTAGTTGAACATCAAATTTCAAAGAGGAAGGATTAATCGCCTAACAAAGGAGGGTGAGGAAGGATTGCTAATAGTTTCCATCAAGCGGCATCTTCAGCTAACCGATCAACTAACTACTCGAGTTGAGCATATTATTGCGAGGTCATCGAGAAGCTATCGCACTATGGATAACTACTTGAGTTGGAATGGGCACCCCGGGGAGATAGACCTGGAATGGAACCCATAGGGAGATAATAAAAAAGGGTTGGGGTTTATCCATGGCATCCCACGAGCTGAAGAGAAGGATATATCTGATCTGAAATGGAATTGGTATCTGTATTTTCTTGGCTACGGGAAATGCCATAATTAATTACTTTTGTTTGCTTGCTACTAACTCTATCTCAAGCATCCAATAATGTTGGTAAAAAGGTTATCTAGATAAGGAAACACAACTGCAGGGTTGAACCGCCAAAGAGATGCAAGGTTGAATTCCTCGTATGGATGGAGGGTTTACGAAGATGAAGGGTTTGCTTCATCGGGTGGGCCAAGGAAAAATAGATAATGGGAGGATCAATTCTATGGAGTTATGTACTAGGTCCTTCGGACGGTTGAAACCGGCTAGCCTCTAGCGGTAACATGTTTATCTAGTACCAAGACCAGTACCGGTAAATATAGTACCAACACCAACAACAATGGGTATTATAGAGACATAGCCTACAACCTATGTATCCAGTACTAGGACTAGTACCGATAAATCCAGTACCAAGAATAGGGTCTTACAAAGGCATAGCCTACAACCACAACAGAGGCATAACCTACAACCACAACAGTCGATCCAACAATTAAGTAAGTAGATCATGCAATGTCTAATTCAATTCTTAGTCGATCCAACAATTAAGTAAGTAGATCATGCTGTGTCTAATTCAATTCTCATATTGTGTTGCTCTAATATTAGTTAATACAATAATCCTAGTAAGGAAATGTTTACCAAAAAATGTAGACCTTACCGTAAATATTCAGTTGCTTCATGTTGATCAGATATTGGTTTTCCCAATCTGTCTCTCAGTTGCTACCTACCGATTAGATACTTGTTTGCCCAATCTATCTATATGTCTTTGTTCTGATGTGTTGTTGTTAACTTTGATGTGTTTGTATTATTTATTTGTTTTAGTTCAGGTGTTTTGTTGTTGTTAACTATGTTGTATTTGTATCCTTTGTCTATTTAGGTTCAATGGTGCTTTGTTCATCTCAGGTAAGGTTACTTACTTACCCCAGAGCCTGGTTGTGCTTCTAACCTAAGACAGAGTGAATCGATGTTTCACAGTATTTTCCACACACTATAGGTCTTCATGTGGTGACTGATCTAGACTATTTCACTTCTTCTATGATGTAGGTAGGTAGCAACAGACCAGTGTCGTGGAGAAAAGATAAGTGTCATGGAGCATGGTGTTTGAGATTGACAAGTGTCATTGGTGGAGCAATATGTGTAACAAAATTACGAAGTGTTTTAGAAAACAATAAACATGGAGAAAGCCTAAACATTTAATGTCTAGAACTAATGCTAGACATCAGATATAGAATTAATCCCTATAGCCCGAAATTCTCTCAACCATGTCACAACTATTTGACATTTATCCTAAATTTTCTTTGATATGAGGTCAAATAAGACTCAAACATGAAACTTTGGATAAAAAATGAAATGTGACTTCAAATTTCCCAAAACTTTAGGTTAAAATATCGGTTTGTGTGCATGACTAATAGAAACCCAACAAACCGTTTACTATGGTCTTTGCCTAGCCCGAAGGGAAGGGACTAATAATATCTTAATATAATGTTTTAATACAAATAAATTATATTAAAATTTTATTTGTAAAAAATATAAAAATAAAAATAAAAATAAAAAAATTATTTAAGATTTATATGTTTTTTTAATCATAATAGAATTTGTATTTATTTAAAAAAAAATTGTAATTGAAGCTTACAACAACTTGCATGGGGTTGTTTCTTATATTTTTTGGCAAGATAAGACATTTTTATGAAAAAACATAAAAAAGCTTCCAACAAACTATAAAATAGATGTTCTAGGTTGGTCTACATGTGGTTTGTTTAGTGTATACTCTCAAATTACATATAGCTCTGAAATACATAATATTAATGATAAACAAGAGCACTATCCTCCTCGTCTTACCTCATTAGATTGGGGGGAGCTTTGTCCTTCTATTTCCATAGGGTCTCTTAGTTGATGGATTGTCTCTTCCTCCTTAGGCTTGACTTGCATCGAGTTCAATGTCCCTTGTTGTTGGAGGCCATTGTTAAGGATTCCATGTGTTGATTGAGTGTAAGATTACATGATTTCTTACGCTCTGCTTCAAGAAAATATATCCTTTGCTTCTGGTGCACAAGAATACTCATCGCTTTAACATTTTGGTTGATGGAAGCAGGACACAAATAAAATAGCACTTATATTGGCTTGAATTAGTTCCTCATGGTGATGCATGACTCTATGGACCTCCTAAACATCGCCCCTATCCATATTGCATAATTATGCACAAGAAACTTGAGAAAGAGACCAATGGGAAAGAACAAATCTTTTGCTTACACCAACAAATTGAACGACATCGACACTTATTGTCTTTTTGAGGTATGAAATTAGAGTTCCAATGGCATTGTCGCCATGCCTGATGAGTAGACTTTATTTTTCCATGACCCGACACCAAAAAATACTCACAATATTGTACCCAGATTCAAAACACCGATCTTTTACAATGAAACACAATCTCGATACACTAAACCCGGATTTATAACACGAGCCTTTAACAGTCTTACTAAAATAACAAGCTTTTACACAATCAAAAACAACGTTGACATAGAAGTGTAGGGATTCAGGGTTATGGTCAACCCAAATTCTCAAAAAGGTTATTGCAGACAAAGAATACCATGTCCCCTAAGGACCCAACTTCCAAATTAACAATTGACTGTTGCAAAGGTTCCCCATAGAAAAATGATGATTCTTGCCACAAATTCTACCACCCAAATGCCTCAACTTCTCCAAAACATTCTATGACATCATACAAGGAAATATTGGGTGAAATTCTAGTGTCGAAGCAAGCCAAAGAGATGTGATAAGAGAGACTTAACCCCCTCTACTCCTTGTTCACACAAGAGACTATTGAAAGGAAAAGACTTATCCATAGAATAAATGAACCAAAAAAGGTACCAATGCTAACCATGATACTTACCAAACTGCCAAGTGCGTGGGTAAGTCATTGATCCGTATGTTATGAGCAGAACGAAATGAATATAGATTATTAAAATATGCTTAACACAAAATAACAAAGATACAGTAAAATTGGTTTTCTATTCAATAAGGAAATAAGATGAAACTGTAAAATGCAACAAAAAACAAGCTTCTTGGAATGGTGGCGGCTTATCTCTGAGAAGAGATGCGATGGTTGCACTCATTCACAAGAAGATGATTACAATGAGGCTCTAGAGGCCTTTTTACAATAAATAGAAATGTCAAAAACCATAGAAATCCAAAAACCTAACCCTAGGAGATGAACCACCAAAAGTCATGTGGGCCTCGTTTGGGTAAGTTAGTACATCAACTTCCCGGGGTTGTAACTTTTTCATACGATCTCCGTTTTAAGCGCACGATAGCCCATTGGAAAGGTCTATCTGAGTTCTATCTGATTGTGGCGAGCCCTAAAAAAGTTGTTTAGGGCCTCAAAACGTCCCCGCAAGTCAAGGACCCAAAAACTAGGAAAAAAATGCTAAACAGGAAAACTGCCAAAATGAACCAGTTGGAATAGGTGGGAGGCCACTGACATCCATCTGGATCAATCCTCACCGCTTAGGAAGCAATGGTATCCATTTGATCGAGTTCCCCCATTAGATGAGGAAATTTCTGATAAATTTGGCCACGGGTGAGCCACTTACCTTGGTGCAGGAGTTGCCCTGCTTTGACAACTCGATAAAGCTGGATCGTTTATTGTCGGGTGCCCTTGATTTGTGTGTCCACAATCTGATCATTGGGTTCCTGTTGCATGTAGTCAGGGTTGAGCTCTATTGGTGTCAACTGCTATGCTATCTCTAAGGTGTCCAATAATGGTGGGAAATATGGTCGAAGGAGAGCCACGTTGAAGATTGGGTGCAGTCCAAGGAAAGGAGCAATGTTGAGCGCAAAAGCATTGTCACCCACAGCCTTGGTGATGGTGTATTGCCCATACCAGAGTGGGTGAAGTTTCTGATGGGGCCTTGTAAAGCATTCTTTCTGCAAGTGCAACCAAACTTTGTCGCCCACATGAAACTTATGTGGCACCCATTGTTGATCATGGCGTTGCTTGTACTTGGCATTAGACTTATGTAAAAGATCTTGAACCTGTTGGCGGATGTGATGGATCCGCTCAATGAACCGGGTGGCTTTGTCAGCTTCTGGTGGAGCAGGAGACGAGTCGGTCGAGGTGTTTGCTAGGGGTAGTGCAACATCCATGGGGCCCAATGGTTGGAATCCCAACCCCACCTAAAAGGGGTTGTGGCCGGTTGATCTATGCAGGGCTTGGTTGTAGCTATGCGTACATGTGTAGGATATGTATGATCATTTGATTGACGACCTCAGTTTGGCCATCTATCTGGGGGTGGAATGCAATGGATTTGGTGAGCTTGGCATCCAACAGTGACCAGAGGCTCGACCAAAATGTGTTGAGGAACCGACTGTCTCGATTTCAAGAGCTTGACAGTGGCCTTTACAGTGATGTTCTTCTTGGAGGCGGCTAGAATCTCCATCTTGGAAAAGCGATCAACAACCACAAAAACACAGTCATTTCCCCTCCTGGTGGACGGGAAACCTGACATGTAGTTCATTGAGATGGATTCCCACGGCTTGTCAGGAGTAGGAAGAGGGGTGTACAGTCCCTGTTTCTTATTTGTCAGTTTGGCAATAGCGCAGGCGGTGCAGGACCTGGTATACTTGTCGATATCCTATCGAAGTTTCGGCCATTACAAATGTTTTTGCAGCACTGTCATTGTCTCTTCAACGCCAAATTGTCCTGCCAACCGACTATAGTGAGCTTCCCAAATCAGCTTTGCATGGTCGCTTGATGGAACGCAGAGATGGCCCAGACGACACAACAACTCATCCTGAATATGGAAATTAGCGACCACTGAGTTTTCTCCCTACATTTGGTAAGTGGTGGAGAAGTCAGAGTCTGTCTCATAGAGGTGGGGGCATCCAGAGATCTCATGGCTGCAAGAGTCTAGCACCATGTTAAGTGTCGCGACTAGAGGTCGGCTGAGGCAATCAACAACTCGGTTGGTACTTTCTATTTTATACGTGATGTTCAGGTGGAACTGTTGTAAGTATGTGGACCACTTCTAATGGCGGTCATTCTGCAATTTGCCTTGGGTGTGCATGAACTGTAGTGGCTTGTGATCAATGTGGATGATTGTCTCCTTACCCAGAATGTAATGTCTCCACTGGCGGCAGGCTTGCACAATGGAGTACATTTCTTTGTCATAAGTAGGGTACTTACGGACATCATCTGATAGTGTCTCACTATGAATCACCACGGGGTGGTCGTTTTGAGTGAGAACGACACCCACAACCCAATCTGAAGCATCTGTCTCGATCTCAAAGGGATGTTGCAGGTCTAGTAATGAAAGTATTGGGGATGATCATAAACGTTGCTTCAAGTCATCGAAGGCTCGTTGTTGGGACAGGCCCCACACAATTTTTTCCTTATCGTCACCCCAAGTTACTTGGCTGAGGGCCCATGCGATATGAGAGAATCCCAACACGAACCTGCGATAGAAATTGGCGAGGCCCAAGAAGCTTCGAAGCTCAATGAGTGTTGTTTGGGTTGGCCAATCACGGATGACCTGGATCTTGGTTGGATCCACATGCACACCATATTGATCAATAATGTATCCTAAGTAATGGGCCATGCCCATGCCGAAGAAGCATTTTTCCAAGCTTGCATATAGTTTGTGTTGTCGCAGGGTGTGGAGAACCTGTTGAAAATGCTACAAGTATTCCGCCCAAGTCTTGTTGTAGATGAGGATGTCATCCAGATACACCACTACAAAAGTACTGGTGAAAGGTCACAGGATATCGTCCATCATCCTCATAAAAGTTGTTGGAGCATTTGTCAAACCAAAGGGCATGACCAACCATTAAAAAAAACCTTATTTTGACTTGAAGGTGGTCTTCCATACATTTGTATGTTCTATTGGGACATGGTGGTAGACAAACTTCAGATCAATATTACTGAAGTATTTGGCCCTCGTGAGCTGATCAAGGAGGTCGTTGATTCGGGGAATCGGGTACCGGTTCCAAACTATGATTTTATTCAGGGCACGGTAATCAATGCAGTGTCACCAGGTCTCGTCTTTCTTTTCCACCAATACAATCGGGCTCCCACAAGGCGATGAGATGAGATAGATGTGCCCCTTGTGGAGCAGTTCTTGGATCTGCCTCTTGATCTCCTAGTTTTTTAATAGAGAGCGGTGGTAGACCGACCCATTGGGTAGCGGTGCGCCTAAGGTAAGATTGATGGGATGCTTGACCTGGCAGTGCAGAGGTAACCCGATAGGAGAGGAGAAGATATATGAGTATTCTTCCACGATCTTATCCACTTGCTTCTCTTGTATGGAGAGATCGGTCGCGGAGGCCCTGGATGTGGCCGCAATCTTTCACTTACTCTGAGAGCGAATCACAAAGAAGACAAATTTCTCAGTCTGAGAGATGACCTTCCTGCATTGCTTGGAAAAGATCAAGGAAATAGTACTAGGAGGGACTCCCTCGGGTATCCTGTACAATTTTCTGTTCAAAGTAATAATAACCCTACGAGGTCTAGACTCATATATAGCATGATGTTTCCATAAATAAGGTTGTCCTAAAAGAACATTACAAACTTCGAGAGGAGCAACATCACACAATACCTCGTCTTTGAAGGGCTTGATGTCATACGATAGTCAACACTATTGGCTGACGTGGAGATCGCTTCCTTGGCGGAGCCATCCAATCGTGTAGAGATGCGGGTGTGGCGTTGTCGGCAAGGCTAGCCGCTTGACTACCTCTACTGATATGAGGTTCTTCTAGTTACCGCTATCAACGATGAAGTGCAGTGGGGTGCCTTTTACCCACTTCTGTGAATGGAAAAGGCACTCGCCTTCTTATGGCTCGACTGGCTCACCAGGATGGGGCTTGGTGGCAGCAATGGTGGCACTGGATTCCACGTCAATGATCTGTCTTCCCCTTTATAGTTCTGACTCAGAGTCAGAACTCGCATCTGATTCAGAGGCTTTCACTTTGGTCACCAACGACTGCTTTGAGCGACAATCAACAGTTTTATGCCAAGGGCTCTTATGGAAGTCGCACC
>SNQJ01S0036999.1:0-17559 GCA_010110895.2 Picea sitchensis
GTTATATTGGTATATGTACTTGGTGTATGGTTGAGGTACATGGTTGAGACAAGTAGTTGATGAGTTGGCACATACATGAGGTGTATACTTGATGATGTTGGTACATCTTGATGAGTCATAGTTGATGTGTATTTGATGCATGAGTTACAAGTTGGTGCATGGTTGATGCACGTGTTTATGGTACAGGTTGATTATAGGTTGTTTAGACAGGTTATTGTGACAAGGTATTTGTACAGGTTTGGTGCATGGTTGATGCATTTGTTTATGGTACAATTTGAGGTACAAGTTGATGTATGGTACATGTTGGCATAGGTTATTGGTACACGTTGTTATAGGTTGATTACATGTTGATTATAGGTTGATTGGTACAGGTTTACGACAGTATATCTCACAGTGATAGTGTGACAATGGTTCCATCATTCTACTTATATGTCAGGGCGGTTGGAAGAGGCAAGGACAAGTGGTTGTAGCCACCTTCTGATTGTATCTGGAGAATATAGGGGGTTGTAGCCTCCTTTTGGTTGTAGCCATAGAATTGGGGAGTTGGAGCTTCCCTCAGGTTGTAGCCTGAGAAACTAGGGCATTGGAGACTCCTTCCAGTTGCAGCTAGAAAACAAAGGAAGTTGGGGCTTCCAATGAATGTAATTCCTCAAGACATATAAGAAAAATCATTGTGTGGTTTTCTCCTGCTTTGGGTTTCCACGTAAAAACACTAGTGTATTGTATATGTGTATTATTGCTGATTTGTTGATTATTTATTTACTATGTAATTATTGGTTGATAATGCTACACTGATATAACACTTGCATTATATGGTTGAAAAGGTTTAAATTTCTCTATTACTGATTCACCCCCCCTCTCAGTAATCCAACAATTGGTATCAGAGTAGGTTCCTTCACAAATCAGTTTAACCACTGAAAGGCAGATCATGGAGAGCAAAAACATGTATAAAAATGGAATACCACAATTTGATGGACAAAAGTATGCATTTTGGAGTAGAAGGATGAAAACATATATACCTTCACAAGGATTTTAAATTTGGCAATCAGTTGTAGATGGATACAAAGAACCAATAGTTCTACCGACAAATGAAAGAGCAATGAAACTCGGGAAAAATAATTCCATGGCCACAAATGCACTTCTGAATGGTCTTTGTGAATCAATATACACCAAATTTATACATTATAAATCCGCTAAAGAGATTTGGGACAAGCTCCAAAATATTTATGAAGGAGATTCAAAAGTCAAAGAAGAAAAGCTTCAAACTTACAGAGGTCAGTTGGAACAACTAAATATGAAGGAAGATGAGAATATTGTAGCTTACTTCTTACGAGTCGATGAAACAATAAATGCAATCATAGGATTGGGAGAATAAATTAAAGAATCTGCAATTGTTCAAAAGGTACTAAGATCTCTTCCTATGAGATTTGATCCTAAGATATCAACACTAGAAGAAAGAGCAGATATAGACTCAATAAGCATGGACAAACTACATGGAATCTTCGCAGCATATGAAATGAGAACTGAACATGAAAATCAAGATATAAAAGAAGCAAATTTCAAAGCATCCAAAAGGCCAAAGGAAAAGGGAAAGAAAAAAGAAAAAGAACATAGTAGAAACAGTGACATCTCGGAAGATGATGAAGAAATGGCCAAATTTGTCAGAAGATTGAATAAGGGAACCAACGACATATATAAAGGCAAGTTTCCATTGATTTGTTTTAATTGTGATGGTATTGGTCATTTTTCTAACACATGTCCTCATAAGAAAAATAAGAGGAATTATGAAGATTACCAAATAAAAAACAAACATACAAAGGCAAAAGAACCACAAAGAAAGATTTCAAGAAAAGATTATGCACCAAAGAAGACATCTTCTCATCAGATGAAGATGAAATCAGTGACAGTGAAACACAAAGAGTTCTATTCATGACAATATAAGACTCTAACAAAGAAGACACTGAAGAAGAATATGAAGAGGAAAATTTTGACTACCGAGAAGAATTGTTGTGTGCCATGAAGTTATAAGAAGAGAGAAGAAGAAAAACAAGAAGATACAAGAGGAACTAGACAAGAAAAAAGACACTCAGGAACTAGAACAAATGATCACAAATTTGAAGGTTCAAATAGAAGAATATGCAGAACAACTCAAAAGGATTTTCAAAAGAAAAATATGCAGAACAACTCAAAAGTTTTGCATGACATTATTAGTAGTCAAAAACCTCATCATGACAAGTCTGGACTTGGATACAATCAAACATAAAAGGGATCAAGCTCCAAAACAACAGAACAAGAAACATATCCAAAAATCTATGAAGAAACAATCAAAGGGGATAGGAATATCTACAAGGAATATTATAGGGACACTCCTCCACCGGGAAGATTCATACTTCATAATCAACAACCGAAAAATAGGCCTCAAGAAGAAGAAGGTTTCAGAAGAGCAACTCCTTTCAGAATATCTTCAACTCCCAGGTATCAAACTATATTTTTTGGTTTATGTTATGCATATAATAATTTTGGACACAAAGCTTGTTAGTCAACTGAGAGGGGGGGGGTGAATCAGTTGTTACCGTGCTTAAACAATTATGCTTCTTTTAAACTCTTTGCCGAGTCACTAAATGATGATCACAATAATGCAGGGGAATAAATAATGGCATATTCAGCATGACTGCCAATAATGCAGAGGAATAAATAATGGCATATTCAACATCAGTCAAACACATGAGATACACAGAGATTTGATGATTTCCAGGAACCGTAAAACCCTCTTTTCTTTATATGATAAGTAATTGTTACATTCTTTACATGATCATACATATGAGCACCAACTCAATGAGGTTGCTACCTCTCGCTTGGTACGCGAACCACCGAGAGAACCAACTCTCTCTCTGCTTTCAGCAATCCACTAGAAGGAAGCACCAACTCTCGGTTTCTAGCACCAACTAGAAGGAAGCACTAACTCCCCTGCGGTTCAAGCACCCACTTGAACCTCTCCTCGAGGACACCGCCCTCCTTAGCACCTCCCAACCACCCCGAATATTAATCTTTGTTACTGAATTTATTACGTTGATAAGGAAGTTTCTGATGATGGCCTACCTCGACTTATCACCGCTCGCTCCACTTTGTTGCTCCTCGGCCATTATTGTCCTTCTCCTCAGATCTTTTGCAATGTCCTGGTTATGAGCCCTCAACGCTTTCGCTGCGCAACTCGATTCTTCTTCACCCATGAATCAACACAACACGCCCCAATAGCCACTGCAAATTCCCACTTTTCAACAACCTAATCTCCTCTTTGAACTGCATTTATAAATGTTTGATGCACCTTTTCCATGCAATGTCTTCCATCCCTTTTCATGCACACTCTGTCATTATCTTCCACCTCTTGAGTCCTCTATCGATCATCATCATGACTCTTCACCGGTGATCCTACATCGCCTTTCTTCACTTCTCTTAGCATGTCATCGGTTTTTGGCAAATTTCTGCCAGTGGTCGTAGCTCCTCAAGAGTCTCCGATCATTTCTGATCCAACGACCGCATTAAATCGATTTCACCCATCGCGATTTCGCATAAGTATGTCGAGCATTACGTACCTCGAGCCTCCTCGACTGGATTCCGACGGTTCTTTTCCGATGTAAGCCCTGCTCGATATAGCCCTTGGCCCATAAGACCGCCAACATGACCTTGGTCAAACATCGCGATCGGGTTTCGCATTTGCGATGACACATACCGTTTATGTCCACGCGATTCGCGATTTCCCAATTCCCGATTTCCCATTTCGATGTATTCTACACGCTTAGCCCTCCCCGAAGCTTTAATGGCCAATGTGACCTTCAATTCGCGACCACAACCTTATGTCTCTATCGGGATTTCGTGATTTCAGTTGTCGATGCAATATGTCTATAGACTTCCCCGACTTCGACTGGCGTCGGAGATCAACGGGTCTGTATAACCTGGTTCAACGGCACGATTGAGGCCGTGATATCGCATATCGCTAAATCGTTTTCGATGTCAAGTGACTTTGTCATTCCAGTCCCGACGCCGATGCCTCTACATACCGCAGTTCGGCGGTTGAATCAGCCTCGACACCCTCACATTCCCTCGGTTGTGCTACTGTCCCTTTGCTGACGGGTATACGCCGGAGTTGATCAATGGTTCAGATCACATGTTGATCCGACGATAAGGACATCATATCGTGAAATCGCATAATCGCGATTTCTCGGCTTTCGTCATGTTTTGCATTTGGAAATCGCGATCCCCGATTCTCTCATGAATTTATCTCTCTCGCAGCCGCATATCCTGGACGCTTGGTCGGGTTTGCTTCTAATCGGGACGGCTAGGATCACTTTCCTTCTCAGCGCTTAACTCATGCCATTATCTACGCAGCTTCCATCCATCAGAAATATCGGGATTCCGAAAGTGAGATCCGACGGCTTCGGTCTTTCCCGCCAGGCGATATAAGCACGCATCTCCCCGAGCTTGATTTCTTTATCTTCGTCGCCATCTTCACTTCAGCCTTGCCATCATGACAAGCATAACACTTTCCAACAATCTCCCTTTGGTATCATGGCAACCGCAAAGATCTCGTCTTTTTCTCCCTTGACATCAATGTCAAAGAAGAGATCTTCTCCCCTAACAAGATGGACTCCTTTAGGGGTGAATCGATATGACAATCTACCGCCCGAGATATTCAAACGGTGTCTTGGCTAGAGGCTTAGTAAAGATGTCTCTAATTTGTTCTGTAGTGGGAATGTATTGGACCTTAACAACTGATTGGTGACCTGCTCTCTCAAAAATGATATTTTATGGGAATATGTTTTGTTCTAAATGGAAGATGTGATTTTTAGACACACCGATGGCACTCGTGTTATCACAATGAATTGGAATCGGTGCAACATATTTTACCTACAAGTCCGCAGTGTTTGACCATCCATAATACCCGGTAGCAAATGTAGCAGCGAATGTACTGTGGTCGATAGAGAAATGGAACCTTTGTGTTTACTAAGCCCTGCTACTAAGGAGTTACCCAAGAAGAATGCCCTCCACTGGTGCTCTTCCTATAATCCACACTTGCCCAATCAGACTGAATAAGCAAGCACTGAAGATTTTGGAATTTTGGGATGCTCTACGCATCATACATGTTTTAAGTAATTCGAATATTCCGACAAATTTTGCAAATGACTCATAGGGAGTTCTGTTATCTTCCTACCATTCATGATGTATTATGTCCGGCGAGATGTCAGGATGTACAAATCGCATCTTCCTATCATTGATTGATATGAGCTTTGATCAACATCGTGAATTATCATCCGGCTAATTTACATCCTGCTACTCATAGGTGTACCCACGGGTTTAGAGTCTTCCATTTGAAACCCAAGATTTCTCTTAAACATTTTCCTTGAGAAATGAAGATCCCATCTGGACCTCCTCGGAAAGTAATTTGTAGACCAAGGAAAATGAAAGTTCTCCTATCATAGACATCTCAAATTCGTGACTCCATGGCGTATAAACCATTGTACCAAGAGTCCTTATTACATCCAAAGATGATGTCATCTACATAGACTAGTACGATGAGCAACTCATTGTCCCTTGTCTTAATATACAGATTGTCACAAATTGTTCCTCCTTGAACCCTTTGTCTTTGAGATATGTATCCGTCTATGATACCAGGCTCGAGGAGGGGGTGGATGAGGAATGGATGGATGGATGGATGGAAGGAATGGATGGATGGAGGATGGAATGAATGGATGGAATGGATGGAAAGGATGGATGGAGGAATGGATGGAGGATGGAGGATGGATGGAGGAAAGAGAGAGACAGGAGTGGATGGATGGAAGGACGGAATGGAAGGACGGATGGAGGAAGGAAGGAATGGAAGGATGGATGGATGGAATGAATGGAGGAATGGAGGAAGGAGGAAGGAAGGACACGGATGGAAGGAATGGAAAGGATGGAGGAATGGACGGAGGGATGGATGGAATGGAGGAAGGAATGGAAGGAAGGAATGGAGGATGGAAGGAGCCGAGGATGGATGGATGGAATGGATGGAATGGATGGATGGATGGATGGATGGATGGAATGAGGAAAGGAGGATGGATGGAATGGATGGATGATGGAGGATGGAGCGGATGGAGGAAAGATGGAATGGATGGAATGGAGGATGGAGGAAAGGAATGGAATGGAATGGAATGGATATTTCCCCGAGGAAACCCATACAGGTAAAACCCTCTTTTTATAAGGATAAGTAATTGTTACATTCTTTACACATGATCATACATATGAGCACCAACTCATAATGAGGCTACAACCTCTCGCTATAGGGTCGCAACCTCACAGAGAACCAACTTCGCTTTCTCTAGCACCTTACTCAGAAGGAAGCACCAACTCCCCGGGTTTCTTCTAGCACCAACTAGAAGGAAGCACTAACTCCCCTGCGGTTCAAGCACCCACTTGAACCTCCGAGACAATAGTCCTCCCTAGCACCTCCCAACCACCCCGAAATATTAATCTTTGTTACTGAATTTATTGCAGTGATATGATGTTCGTTGATGTCATACCTGACTTTATCACTTTTCTGCTCCACTTTGTTGCTCTGGCTTCATTATTGTCCTTCTCCTCGATCATTTGCAATGTCCTCGTTATGAGCCCACAACGCTACTACGCGTTAACTCTGATTCTTCACCCATGAATCAACACAACACGCCCCAATAGCCACCGCGAAATTTCACTTTTTCAACAACCTAATATCCTCTTTGAACTGCGGTATTTATAGCGCCTATGCACCTTTTGCATGCACGTTCTCCATCCCTTTTCATGCACACTCAAGGCCATTATCCCTCCACCTCTTGAGTCCTCTATCGCATCATCATCATGACTCTTCGCTCCGTGATCCTACATCGCCTTCTTCGATTTTAAAGCGATGTCATCGCGTATTTTGGTACTTCACAAAGTTGTCGTACTCAAGAGTTCTCCGATCATTTCTTTGATCCAACGATTCATGATTAAATCGATTTCACTCATCGCGATTTCGGTAGCTATGGCGTCGAGAGCACATGTACTCTGAGCCTCCGACCGATTCCCCGATTTGCTCTTTTCCGACATAAGCCCCGGCCGGATATAAAATTCTGGCCCATAAGACCGCCAACACATGACCTTGGTCAAACACGATCGGGGTTTCGACATTTGAGATGACATAATGTTTATGTCCACGCGATTCGCGATTTCCCGATTCGCTGATTTTCCGATTCTCGATGGCTCCTTTCATACGCCAGCCCTCCTAAGCTTAGCTCCCAATCAATGTGACCTTCACTCCGTGAACACAACCTTATGTTTCTCTATCAAGGTTTCGGGTGATTGTCGATGCAATATGTCTATAGACTTCCGGGATCCTCGACATTCGATGTTCCGGAGATCAACGTCCGTGTATAACCTGGCTCAACGGTTATGATTATGTCGTGATATCGCATATCGCTAAATCGGGGTTTTCGGTCAAGTGACTTTGTCATTCCAAAGTCCCCGATCCCCGATGCTCGACGTCACACGGGTTTTGACACGTGTTAAACACTACCACGGGTCACTCTGATTCATGACATACCTGCGCCTGAAGTGTTGAATCGGCCGGACACCGCTATCTCGGTTGTGCTACTGGCCCTTTGCCGACGCGGGTCTGCCGTGAGTTGGATCAATGTTCAGATCACATGTTGATCCGACGGCGACATCGAGAAATCTGAAAATCGCGATATGCGATTTCGGGTTTTCGTTGTCATTGTTCTTTGCATTTGAAATCGCGATCCCCGACTGATGGCTTATCTCCGCAGCCTTCTCGCGACATCCGGGACAGCTTGCTCTGGTTGCTTCTAATCTCGACGACTTAGATCACTTTCTCAGCTTAACTCATGCTTAATATCTACGCTAGCCTCCGATCCAACACCGTCGATTTCCGAAAGTGAGATCCTGACGGTTCTGGCCTCTTTCCTATGCTTCGCGGCGATATAAGACTCGCTATTCCTCCCGAGCTGATTTCCTTTTCGTCTTCTCTCGCTTTTCCTCCCTGTCATCTTCACTGTTGTACTTGCCATCAATGACAAGCATAACACTTTCCAACAAAGCTATGAATTGCAGAGATAACAACAGGAACATAAACAACTTTGAAAGTCATACACAAAAGGGTTATCCAAGAAGGCCTAGTGAAACACACATAATAAGTTACAATAGGTTTGAATCATTAAGCACTGAAGTGGAGTGCTACATGTGTAACAAATTTGGACACATGGACAAATATTGTAGAATGATAGTTCCTCTTAGAGAACCACAACAGAACAACAACATTCACAAACAAGAACCTTAGAAGAGAACATGGATAAGAAAGCATAATCAATATAGAAATGAAGAATGCACACTTGCTCTACAATATAAGAAGAAGAAACATGGTTGGTATGCTGACATTGGCTGTTCAAAACACATGAAAGGTGATAAACACGTGTTTCTTACATTAACAAAGGAAAGAGATGGATCAGTCTCCTTTGGAAATGATGATTCAACTAAAATCATTGGAAAAGGCACAGTTAGAATTGGAAACAAGAATACCAAGGAAACAAATGTTGTACTAGTAGAAGATATGAAACATAATCTTCTAAGTGTGAGTCAAATGTGTGACCAATGTCATAAAGTTACTTTTGATTCACAAATGTGCTAGATAAGAAAATAAGGTTCAGGAAAATAGATTGCAACAACTACAAGAACTTCAAGAAACATATATGTACTAAGTGAAATTGGAAATGAAAAGTGTTTTCAACATATATGTACTAAGTGAACTTCAAGCAACATATATGTACTAAGTCATAAGCTTTTGAAAACTTCAAGGTCTACAAGGAAATGGTTGAAAATGAAATGAATTCAAAAATCAAATGTTTGAGATATGATAATGGAGGAGAGTTCACTTCAAAGGAATTTATGGACTACTACAACAAGCATGGAATAAAAAGGCAATTCTTCATTGCTAGGACACCTCAATAGAATGGAGTTGTTGAAAGAAAGAACAAGACAATACAGGAAATGGCTAGAACAATGTTAATGGATTCCAAATTGAAAGATATCTTTTGGACACATGTAGTGCATAAAATGGTTCACATTCAAAATAGAGTAATGCTCAGAAACACCACTGAAAAAAATCCCTATGGGCTATGGAAAGGAAGACCAACAAATGTGAATCACTTTAGAGTATTTGGAAGAAAATGTTACATCAAAAGAGAAGATGGAAGAATGAGAAAGTTTGACTCTCGTGTGGACAAAGGAGTACTTGTTGGTTACTCAAGTAAAAGGAAAGAATACAAGTGTTACAATTTGAGGTTCAAAAAAGTTGTGGAAAGCATCAATATAAAAATTGATGAAACAGGTAGAGGAGACTTAAAGGAAGAAAAAAATGAATCAATGGAACAACTTTATGAAGAAGAAGAAAAATATGAAGAAGAAGTAGAAGGGGAAGGTGAAGAGGATTAGACAGAAGTAGAAGAGAAAGTTCAGCAAGTGCCTCCAAAGACACCTAGCAAACGAGTATAGAAGAATCATACTTCAGATCAGATTATCAGAAACAAAGATGAAGGAGTCGATACTAGAAGAACAATCCGTTCACTACTACAAGCACACCTAGCACTCTCATCTACAATTGAAGAAAATAGTTTTGGAATAAGTCCATGGATGAAGAATTGGATCAAATAGAGAAGAATGACACTTGGGAATTGGTTCCAATACCAAAGAATAACAATGTGATTGGCACAAAGTGGGTATTCAGAAATAAATTAAATGGAGATGGATAGGTTACAAGGAACAAAGCTAGATTGGTATGTAAAGGATACACACAGGTTGAAGGAATCTACTTTGAAAAGACATTTTCTCCAGTTGCCAAAATTGAAGCAATCTGATTTCTCCTAGCTTATGAATGCTCCAATAATATTAAAGTGTATCATATGGACGTGAAATCAAATTTTCTGAACGTGGAACTTGAAGAAGAAGTCTACATTGAACAACCAGAAGGATTCCAGTTGTCAGAGAACGCATATTATGTGTGTAAATTGAAGAATGCCTTGTATGGTCTAAAACAGGCTCCTAGAGCATGGTACTCTAGACTGGATAAATATCTACATCAGGCAAGGTTCATAAAAGGAAGTGCATACGACAACCTCTACTTCAAGGTAAATCAATATAGTATTTTATTAATTGAAGTTTATGTTGATGATATTATATTTGGAAGTGCCAATGACAGGTTAAGCCAACAATTTGCAAAGGATATGCAGAATGAATTTGAAATGTGATTACTTGGAGAACTATCCTTCTTTCTAGGTCTTCAGATATGTCAAAGTAGCCAAGGAATTTTTATTTCTCAAACTACGTATATCAGAGAAATGATAAAGAGGTTCGCAATGGAAGATTGCAAACTAGCTACCACTCCTATGCAAACCAGTTGCAAGTTGAGAAAAGATGATAATTCAAAGTATACAAAGTAGATTCAATATAGGTCAATGATTAGGATCTTACTATATGTGACAACATCCAGACCAGATGTAATGCAGGCAGTTGGATAGGTGGAATGATTTCAAGAAGCACCAAAGGAATCACATGCGTTAGCAGTGAAGAGGATTTTCAGATATCTCAAAGGAACATAAGATTTTGGATTATGGTATTCAAAAGGAAATAATTTATCACTTATTGCCTGCACAGATGTAGATTGGTCAGGTTTCATTGATGACCAACGAAGAACCAATGGAGCAACGTTCTACTTGGGTGAGTGTTTAATATCATGGTTAAGAAAGAAAAAATCATCAATATCCTTATCTAGATCCGAGGCAGAGTATATTGCAGCAACATCATGTTGTACACAGGTTCTATGGATGAAACAAATTCTTACAGATATACAGGTTGAGTATGATGAGCCCATTCCAATCTATTGTGATAATACAAGTGCCATTAGTATCTCAAACAACCCGATGATGCACTCCAAGATGAAGCAAATTCCAATAAAGTATCACTTTCTACGGGAATAGGTTGACGAGAAGAACATCAGAGTTTAATATCTGGTCAAAAAAGAACAAGTGGTAAATATATTTACAAAACCGCTTCCAAGAGAAGCCTTTGAGTCTCTTCTCCAGAGACTCAGAGTATTTTATACTCCAAAATGAATGCTTTTTAATGTTTATCTTATATTTCTTAGTTTTACATGAGGAAGCACCATAAAGAGGAAAGTTCAGGTTGGGAGATCAGTTTCAGGAAGAGTTCAGTTAGGGGGAGAAACCCCGAATGGAAAGATACCTTTGCCATTGATGAGAAAGGGGGAGAGATTTATTAGATGCAAAGACATAATTGCTTGGAGAAAGAGCACAGAGGCATGGTTCCATGGGGAGAATGAGTGATATGACTTTAGTATTGCATCAGAGTGTTTCAATCAATACCAAAGGGGGATATTGTTGATTAATTAGGTTAGTTTCCATTGATGTCAATTGTTGGCACATGGGCAGACCCAGGGTTCAACGCTTCGACAACACACCAACAAAACCCTAACTACCGTCCCTTTCGACAACACTTGCGAAGAAGGTGAAGTCTCACCCAAGGTAGAGGCAAGGGGGTTGCAGGACTCAGGTGTCTACAAGCAAGATGGGACACAGATATGTGATTACAATAATTAATAGAACACTTAAACAACAATATGCATTAGTTATTGAATATCATTCACATCGCAGATTAAAACCTTATTACATATCAACGCAGTAACCATAAAGATCAAGTACTTCCATTCACTTAGCACATAGCATAAACTTGAATATAGCATTCACAATACCTTTAAGCACTAATAAACAACAACAAATGAATTCATCATACATTATAACAACATCACTAAGATGATAAACACATAAACAACATCTCACAAAGCACATCAAGACACATGATATATGTGGTTCACCCCAGTGTGGGGCTACATCCACCAAATTATTCTTATTCTTTATTAGTATTCAATATTCTTACTTTCATCTTCTCCTGTGCACAAATCCACAAAGCAAAAATCCACAGAGGATAGGAGATCTGCACACTGCGCACCAGATCCTCCTTCCCAAAATCATGTCAAGGAATAGAGCTAACTCCTTCATCTAGTTCAGACAAAGAAACTTGCAATCTCTTGCACTAAGCCAACATTAACACTTACAACATATTGTGCACATAGCCAACTAATCATGCACTAAGCCAATGACAATCTACATTGCTTAGATACTACTTATTTATAGATTTACAAAAAGGCCTAATCTTGGGTAAACCCGTGGGATGACATCCCTTAACCCATTACATAAACCTTAGTAAACCCTTTGATTGGTCCACAAGTCTGCAAAACAAGTGAGATCCCGTGATCTCAACTCCTCGTGGGTGCTCCATCTTCAACTAGCCTATCGAAGTCCCAAAAGTGGTCAAACATGACCAATGTTTCCTCAAAACTTAGTCAAGGGCCGACATGCCCCCAATAATCACCTATGACTCATCCTGAGTCACCTAGATCTAGGAAACACTCCTTCAAAGGCCTTGATCTTAGCTCGAGATGCCTCAACTTGTTGCCTCACTAGATCCTCATGCTCAGTGAACTCTTGAATCACTTTCTCTGTAACAGGCCCTTCTAGGCGTTGTTCCACTCTCGCAACCACTTGGTATAGCTGCGAGCCTTATCCTTCAATCTCTTTGAAAATCATGTAGGCTTCGTCCTGCACCGGCTGGAGTCTCTGTGTCACCTCCATGAATTTTCTCTGGATGGAAGTAATATGTTTCTGGACTATGCATTGCTCTTGTAATCTCTTCATTTTATCAACTGCAGTGAGTGACTTCATTTACGCTTGCATGATGGATTCCTGTTGATGCGCCTCCTGGAGTTGTGCTTCCAGTTTCCCCAGTGTCAGATCTTCTGCAAGGTGTTCGTAGGTCTGCACACTACGATTACTTAATTTATTACATTATGAAGTGAGTGCCCTGATCCTTCCAACTTCACTCCTAGTGACTTCCCCCCTCTGATTGTACACTTCTTATGGAGTGCTCAGCACTACTTGGAGTTCTAACTCTGTTACTCTCTCTTGAAGTTGTTGAATGGCCTCAGCAAGCTTCCCCACTTGAATCTTGGATGAATTTTCTTCCTCCTGTGCCAAGCCTGACACAGAGAAAAGTGATTTAGTCACAACCTCTTTGATCTCAGCCTACTCTGTTAGAAGTTGGTCTTTTTCTTTCTGTATCTTTGCATTATCCTCCTCGAACATCGCCTGAATTTCATCTTTCTCCTTCTGCGCAGCTTGAAGTTTCTCTAAGACCTCCTCCTTTTCTTGCTTCAAGTATTTTGTAACCTACTCCTTTTCTTCTTGGGACCACTGAATTCAAGCCTCTATTGCATATGCTAATATTGGTAATTGAGCAGGCTCATCCCCCAATTATGCAATCTATGATGAAGAAGGTGCAGTAGGTACTGCGCAGCTCGAATGGATGACTTGTTGTATCTCCTTCAACTCCTTCTATATTCTTTCATACAACATATCCTGCTTTTGTCCATAATGCTGCAAGATATCCTTTGAAGCATCCTCCACAACTACGATGATTAGATCGATGTCGTCCTCTGCGAGCGTGGACTTCATCTTGGGATTACTGGCGCATGTATTCTTTCTTGATGAGGGTTTATGCGGTGAAACCTTCCTTTTCTTCGATGTTTTGGCCATGGTAGGGGGATCCTTCGGTGGTGTAGCTTCATCTTTTTCTTGATTTTCTCCTTCTTCCCCTCCTTCTTCTTGGTTCACTTTGTCTCCTCCTCCTCTTGCAAGTGATTCATGTCTACTTTCCTCTGAGGTACTATCCTCGTCATCAATTTATATGTTTTTCACTTCTTCCTTTTTCTTATTTTTCTTCACGCTAGTTTGGTGATCTCCTCCATATATTCATCGATCATTTTATAATAGGACTGCAATTCCTCCTTACTCTCATCCCTATGCGCAGTGATGTAGATAAAGTTTCATTCTGCGCGGAACTTCGCTAACGGTCTGTACTGGTGCAATGTATTCAGTGTCATGTGTGGAAATGCCTCAATAGAACGCTTTAGCTGCTGGTAGTAAGCATGGAATACAACGTTTGATTGCTAATGATTAGAAATAAATTTGTATACCACAAGGTGTAGAACCTTGTGGCCAATGGCTCTGATGGCTCAACTTCTAGAAATTTCACTCCTTATGGCATCTGCCAAGTGACAAATGAAATCAATACCAATAACCAACTGAAATGGAATTCATAGCCATGATCCTGCACTTCGTGGTAGTCCTTCTCGAGCTCGTTGATGAGGTAACTCACTCGATTCATTTGCATCCCCTCCACGCACTTTCCTGCGAGGTCTACTATGAATCCTGTGACCTGCATGGGATGGTTCTTTCTGATGAGCTTGCCAGCTATAAGTTGACAATATAGGTGCACTGCACCATCCTGGATGGAGGCTACCTTTTAGCCTCTCTTTCCCTTTTCTACATCGCCATAGTCCTCCTTTATGCGGTGTGCCAGGGAGTGATCTGAAGTATTCCCTGGGTATAATTATTGAGGGTTTGGTCCCTGCATGCTCAGTCCTGTGATGAGGTGGATCAGCACCAGATCCACAGTGATGCACCTGTGAAGCCATAGATATCCTCTGTGATAGCATGACAGGAGGCGTTTAACGCAGGCGTTAACCTCCTGATGTCGACCAAAGTAAGGGATATTCATCATGTTCAATATCGTTGATTGTACGAGCTTCTTAATCCACGGCTGGGAGACTATGTGCATATTCTTCCTAGTCATATTCATTAAATACCTATGTGGTGAAAGCATGGCATAGTTCTTCTTGTCTCTGAGGTTAAATTTGATGTTCTTCAAAGCTAGGATGTGTCCTAATTGGGGTCCAACTACGCATATCCCCTTCGGGATGTATGCAGTGACCAATGTGTACTCAAATTCACATGGGATACTTTTGCAGTTAACCACGCCAACCAAAAGAGGTATGTGCTCTGGAAAGACCGATGGGATCTACTTCGTGTTAGTGAGATCATCGCGGTGCTTGCTTCTCTTCTCAGTAGTACGGATGGAATGACATCCAGTCGAGGGGGATGCTTGCAATCCTCCAGTCAATGATGCCTATATTCCTACAGACATAACTCTCTCATCCATGAGATCCATGAGAATATCCTCCACAGACTTCTCTAACGTGATATGTTCACCTGACATTCACACTTGTAACCAAATAGATCGGGTAGGTGAATAGACAAACGAGGTAATCGAACGAATGGTGAGGTCTAGAAATCACAGCGTAATATGCAATCGATTATTTGTTATCTTGGATAATCACGAATGGAAAAAAGTGGTCTCGGCACTACATCCGATGGGTTAAATAAGAAAGTGTCATAACGGATTCCTCCAACAGGAAAGAATGCCTCAATCAATATGAATCATTCCATTATGGCATGGTCTCAAGATTCCAACTACGGTCTTTCTGTCAATAACTGTGTTTCTAGCCATTTTGGAGTGTCATTCTAATGGTTTGGGTGCCTCCAAAGGTCATATAGCTTCACCATGGCGAAGTCCCATTCTATGTGGTTCTTCTATTCCAGCGAGGTTCAGGGCCTGCAAGCATACCTCCTACAAAGTCTTCACTAGAACTTCTTGAAGTTTTTCTAACTTGGCTTTCTTCTTACTCAGCTTTCTTGCCTTCTTTCCTGTCATCTGAGTCTTTGGATTCCTCTTTGTGTTCTCATTCTTATCGTTTCTTAGCATAGTGACTTCACATTGTTGATGTTCTTTCAAAGGGTTCCAAGGTAATACCCCTTTGCTTACTAGGTCTTGGGTGGACATACTTTCTTCTTGCATGGATAGGTCCTTTAAACCTTTTTGCATTCTTTCAACCTTGACAACTAATTCTCTTGCCCTCTGTTGCTTCGACTTATCCTCTTGTTATTATATTAGTCGCTCTATTTTTCTGGTTATGAGGTCTCTTAGTTCTTTCTTTTTCTGTACTGTGGCTTCCTCCTCTACTTTCCTTTTGACCTGATCCTTCTCAATCCAAGTCTTTCCTAACAAAAGTGGAAAAGGGGCGTTGTTCTCAATAAACTTAATGACTTCAAACTCTTCTTCAGTGGATGTTTCATGAGCAATCATAGGTATGTTAGTAACTCTTCCACATAGAGTTATCATCTTTCCTTTAAACAAGCCTATCCTCTGTTATCAGACTAATCGGTAGGTGCAGACACTAAAAGATCTCCCTAGATCCACCTGGATGTAGAACAAAACAAGACAGGACATGACTCTTTCCCTAAGTTTTGACCATTGAATTAGCTAGTAGGAAGGAACAAGTAACATACCTTAGTATCAATTCCTAGGGTCTCTGTTGCTCCCACTTCGCTCTGGTGCTCTCATGAGGTCAAGACCAAGACAACACAAACCAACCAAAGTGAGTATAGAAAAATATATTCAACTGTCAACTTATGTGTATGATCAAGTAATTACACAATAAAGTGAGAATGACTTTATGGGAAAGGGACATGCCACTGTATGAAGAAGATCAAATCCTCTTGATAGACTTGCTAGAGTCTCCAAGCTCATGTTCAAGCTAATTCCTTCACACAATTCTTTCACCAATTCTCCAATGAATCTTGCCTAACCTTTTCCATGAGAATTCCATCAATATATAGGAGAGAATGAGATGGTTACTTGGATAAGAATGATCCCAAAATATCAGGGAATCCAATACAAGGATAACCATTCGAATGCCAACCCATTCTTCTAGAAGATTCCCTTCTAGGACCATCGAGAATTCACCTTTTTCCAAGATTTAGAGAAGGTTCGCACCCTAGCTATGTTTCATAGTGCGAGAATTTCGTACCCTATCTTGAAGCAGCCTGCGAGAATGGGTCATTCTCGCACCATGGGATATTAGCAACCTGGGAACTCTCTTCAAAAGTAAGTTTTCTGGGAAGAGATGAATGTCACTTTTCTCAAGAGAAAGTTCTTATGAGGAGCCTGAGTACACCAACATCAATACACCATCATGATGACCAAAATCATGGGTAATAGAATGCCCCCCAAAGTATGAGGTCGGAACCAGTGACAACTGAAAGACTTTGTAAATTGCATGTGTGTGTCATAAACCAGGAGCGCACCTAATCAGAAACCTGCGAACAACGAAGCATCTGCAGAATATCATATATATTAATTTCGAGGTAGGAATTCCCATACTCAGATCACAAACGGATGACATTGTAGACATAGGTCATGGCCACCAATCATACAATGTGGATCCATGCCGTCAAAATATAGCATAGCCACCAAGAATACACTATGGATCTATGTGAGAAAATTCAAATTAAGACGACATAGCCATGAGACATACAAAGTGGATCTATGTGTCACAAATTATACATACTCCATCGAAACCTGGACAAAGAGATGATATCCAGGGTCTTCAATCTCGTCGCCCAAAAGTATGAATCTAACCATGTGATTACATGTGTTGAAGTCGAACATGGCAGAAACCACTTG
>SNQJ01S0036999.1:32308-45619 GCA_010110895.2 Picea sitchensis
TGGTCCATTCCAAATGGCTTGGGTTATTTAGACAAACCCGGACCGGTTCCACTCTCTCAGTTGACAGACGGTCTATTTCTCCCGTCAACAAATGGCGCTAGACGGAGGGCCTGAACTTAATTAATGGCACGAGGCGGTCGCAAGACTCCTCCACCCCCTAATCGCTCACCTATAGTGACTAGAAGCCGTTCACACAATAATATTCCCCTTCAAACAACAACTACTTCAACCGACGACCCACAGATCACAGTTGAGCCAACAACCCCTAATCCTACAGGTGGTGACATACAAGAGATTGTATGCCAATCTCTTATTAAAACACATAGTGCCTTAGCCCGTTTGAGGCAACCAAACCGTCCGTGGGGCCAACCTTTGGATTTCTCTAATATCATAGACTAATTAGGAGGCACTGATCCTACTCTGAATCCTTCAGTTCCAATCTTAAATCCTGCTGTAGGAGGTTCTGGGATACCTCCTTCACCACCTCCATCATCTCCTTCCTCTTCTGGAGGAGATTCCTCTGACGAAGGCAATTCACCTTCTCAGCCATCCACACCCACTACCCCAATGGAAAATCAGAACAACCCTGCTAGACCCTGGCTTGACCAGGATGATGTAGCTGTACCTAGAGCTCATCACCCTTTACCTAAACACCCGGAGAAATGGCTTCCCAAGTTTGATCCTGACTCAAAACAGATAGCTGAAGATCACATTAAAAAAATTATGTTATCCATAAGACTCCGCAATGTTGAACATGAAGATGTTGTCTGTAGGTTGTTCCCTTATACTTTCGAGGGTAATGCATCCACTTGGTACTTTGCCCAACAACCACATACCATCGTGTCTTGGGAAAAGTTTGAGTCATGCTTTTTGGAAAAGTTCGGAGACGGTAAACCTCTGGAAGTCCTAGTCATGGATCTTTCTAGCTTAAGAATGAACCCAAAATAAAAAGTTAAAGAATTTAATCAAAGATTCTTAACACTTAAAAACCGAATCCCTGCGAATTCCATGCCTGCTGAGAGTCTTATAATAGCATACTACACTAAAGATTTGCATCAAAGTATAGCTATTTGGGTGAAGCGATCTAAGAAAGCCACGTTGTTAGAGGCCTTCAAGGAGGCCAGCCAGATTGAAAAAGATATACTTATCCTTAAGGACTCTTCTAGCAATGAAACTGAGACTAGTTCTTTTTCCAAAAAGAAGATTGAAATACTCCCCAGACCCACTCAAAGTAAAACACAACCTGAAAACTCTGATTTGGAAAACCTAACTAAAGTTGTTCAAAAACTGTCAAATCAAGTTATAGACTTAAAAAGGTCAACCGAAGAAGCTTCCTCTAGCAAAGGACCCTACAAACCCCCATTCCGGAATCATTTTCCTACCAACCGACCTAACCCAACCACCGAAGGTCTAAACCTAGAAAGTTTTCAATGTGCTCTTCAAACAATTTTAGAAGCCCAAGATAACTTGATGCCTCCTGAGATTCCTGAGGAGGTAGTTGAACAAGAGACAACTCAAGAAGAAGAGTCTTCTTCAAACATTTTTGGACACTTCTCGGATAGCATCTTTCAAGCTAACTTCGAGACAGTGCATCCTTATAACACCAGGAGTAAGACAACCAACAAACCTTCTTCCGAAAACACTACAACTTCGCCTCCAAAGAAATCTAAATCAGCTGAGACTAAACAGAGTAATGTGAACCCCAACTTAGATTATGATGTTGTTGAACATCTTAAAAAGTTAAGGGAAAACATTTATATTTATGAGTTATTGAAATTTCCATTTCTGCTTCAAAAAATGTTGCAAAATATTTCAGAGAATGGCAAAAATGGTAATTCAAGTAGTAACAAGGTTGTGCAAAGCAAAGTCCCTCAGAAGACTTCCACTAAAAATAATCTCGATCCTCAACATAAAGGAAGCCTTCCTGTAAATAATGTAAATAATGTAAATAATGTAGATAAAGTAGCTTTAGAAACTGCGAGTAAGAAGCCACAAGATACTACTCTTAATACTCACAAAAATGTACCTCCTTTCCTGTTAACTTTCGAGATTTTTAATAGAAACGTGCACAATTGTATGGTAGACTCAGGGGTGTCATCCAATGTGATGCCTTGGTCTGTTTTCCAAAAGATTAACGCTGAAGTTGAACCCTCGACTTTAAAAATCATACAACTTGATCGAACAAATGTAAAAGTTATAGGTGAACTAAAGAATGTGCTTATTAGATTATCGTCTAACCCCAAGGTTCATCAATTTATTGATATAATTGTTGTGGATATTCCAGAAGTGTATGGTCTGTTTTTGAGCAGGGATTGGTCGGAGTAGCTACATGGTTACTTCGCGACAGATTGGTCCCACCTATGGCTTCCAGAGAACGGCAAGCCTAACAATATTAAAGTGAATCGTGAGCGTTACCTTAAGTTCACAGTCACAGATTTAAATGATCCCAATGAACCATATACACCTTCTACGGATACACCTGAAGTACAAGGGATGGACACCTTCTTCGGCAACTTCATGGATGAGGTTTCACCTATCACCAATCCAGAACAACAGTCCGAGATTGCAGTGTACGCACAACCAACAACTTCCACGCAACGGTCTCATGTATCCGATGAAAATCAAATTTGGTCTTTGTATTTTGACGGATCTAAGTCCAAAGAAGGAGCTGGAGCAAGCTGTGTCATTATCGATCCGGCAAGTAACAAAAAAATGATAACATGTAGGTTGGAATTTGAATGTACTAACAATAATGCAGAATATGAGGCTTTACTGCAAGGTCTCAGAAAAGCTATGTACATGAACATTCAAAATTTAACCATCTTTGGCGACTCTGAAATAGTGGTTAGACAGGTAAGAGATTATATCCACTGTCTTTCTTTGCATCTCAAAAGATACCAGTCTGAGGTATGGAATTTAATGAATAAATTTTCCTCTTTCAATATAAATTCTATTCCTAGATTGAATAACTCTGAAGTAGATTTACTAGCTAATGTAGCTTCTAAACTTCTTCCTGCAGAAGGCTTATTCCCAGATGCATTCTCTATTGAGTTGTTGTTTCGACCATTCGTTTCTGATAACATCACGAATTGGAGAGTATTTGACGACGATCAATAGATTATCAACTTTCTGCACATGGAAGAAACCTTTCAAGGCTCGGTGATAGATGAACTTACGCACGACAACAATTTGCACGATTTTACGGTAATACCTGATCCAAAAACTCTTGAAGATCTATCGGATATGGTAAACTCGATACCCAAATATGTAGTTAGATTAGAGAAGTTTTATGATTTTGAAGATAAATTTAAAAAGACGGTCAACTGTAAAACCAATAGTTCCTTGTTATCTTATGAAAAAGTAAACCTAGGGACTAATGAAAATCCTCAATGCATTAATCTAGGGTTAGGGTGTTCTCGACAAGAAAAATCTGCATTTATTAAATTGTTCAAAGAGTTTAAATGTGTATTTGCTTGGACGTATAAAAACCTTAAGACATTCGATCCCAATATCATACAGCATGTCATCCCGATGAAGCCCCAAACCTTACCCTTCCAATAGAAACTGAGGAAGATGCACCCTAAACTGGAACCGACCGTCCAAAAAGAATTGAATAAAATCCTAAGTGCTAAAATAATTTTTCCTGTTAGACACACTCAATGGGTTTCTAACCTTTTCCCAGTTTGGAAGAAAAACGGGGAAATCCGACTCTGTGTCGATTTATGAAACCTTAATAGAGCGTCTGATAAAGACAACTATCCTGTCCCACCCATGGAACAGATCCTTCAATAGGTATCTGGTTTTGAGAGGCTATCTTTACTAGATGGTTTCTCTGGATACAACCAAGTCCTGATGTCTCCACCAGACCAACTAAAAACTACCTTCCGTACCCCGTGGGGCACTTATGCTTATCGCAAAATGCCTTTTGGATTGATTAATGTTGGTGCCACCTTTCAGAGAGAAATGGACATTGCTTTCCGAGGCTTAATCAATCAGTCCATTGTAGTTTACTTAGATGATGTGATTGTATATTCTAAAAACAAAGACGATCATCTAGCTCACTTACGAGCCGTTCTACTGCGATGTCGTAAATACGACATCTCCTTAAATCCCAAAAAATCCATATGTGTAGTAGAACGGGGTAAACTCTTAGGATTCATTGTGTCTAGTGAAGGGATGATTATTGACCCCAAAAGGAATCAAGTCATCGCAAAACTTCCCCCTCCTACATCCAAAAAATCCATGCAGTCTTTCTTAGGCCAAATTAACTTCGTGAGAAGATTTGTCCCCAGCTTCTCTGAAATGGTCAGACCCTTGCAGAACCTAATTAAGAAAGACACCCAATATCACTGGGGATCCTTGGAAAACCAAGCTTTTAATGCAATAAAGAAGGCCATAATAGACGCTCTATCTCTCATGAGCCCAGATTTTTGCCAAGACTTTGCACTCTACACTTTTGCTTCTGACCGTTCCTATGCCGCCGTCCTAACCCAAAAGAATGCCGAGAACAACGAAGTACCCATCGCTTTTATGAGCTCCGCTTTCAAAGGCACTGAAATTAACTATCCAGCGGTAGATCGGCAAGCCTACGATGTTTTCAAAGCAGTTAAACACTTCCAGTCCTATCTTTTGAAGTCAAGGACAAAAGTCATTGTCCCCTACCCAGCTGTCAGGAACTTGTTAGTGCAGAAGGAACTAGGAGAAAAGAGAGCCAATTGGGTCACCTCCTTGCAGGAGTATGACTTAGAGATCACCCCAGCTCAGATAGTAAGAGGTCAAGGGTTATGCAAGTTAGTTGTTGATTCAGTAGCAGGACATCAAGAAGATAGTGATACGTCAAACCTAGGACAAAGTGATCAAAGCCTAATTTGTTGCGCACAAAACCTAGTCAGTCCTTGGTACGACGATATAAGATTTTGTCTTGAACACGGATCAGACCCCTGTCACCTTGACCCCCCTAAGAGAAGAGCTCTAAGGTTAAAGTCTGCCTCCTTTCATCTGGTAAATGGTATCCTGTTTCGTCAGAGTTTTGACGGCGTACTGATGCACTGCCTTGAAAAAGACAAAGCAGAAAAAGTCTTGCTCGAGTTGCATGCAGGAGAATATGGTGGTCACTTTGGTGGTGACACCACTGCTCATAAAGTTCTTAGAGCCGGTTATTATTGGCCTACTCTTTTTAGAGACACCCATGCCTTGTGTCGTAAATGTATCGTCTGTCAGAAAGCATCAGGGCGGTTGCAAAAACCAGCCTTTCCTCTGCAGCCCGTTTCAGTAGATTCTCCTTTTCAGCAGTGGGACCTTGATATCATAGGTCCAATCAACCCCCCGTCTTCACAACAACACAAGTTTATTGTGACAGCCACAGATTACTTTACTCGATGGTCTGAAGCTGCTGCGTTAAGAACTGTCAACACCAGTCAGGTAATTGCCTTTCTAAATTCGAATATCATCACTCGTTTCGGTATCCCTGACTGTTTAGTTTTCGATAATGCTTCTTACTTTTCTTCTCTTGAGATGAGTGAGTTCGCTTTGGAAAAAGGAATTAAGCTGAAGTATTCTGCTAGTTACTACCCCCCAGGGGAACGGATTGGCAGAATCAACAAACAAGAACTTGATTAAAATTATCAAGAGAACCGTGGTTGAAAATCACAAGAATTGGCACAATGCGCTGCTAAATGCGATGTGGGCTGATAGGATAACACCAAAAGCCATTGTAGGTAACTCCCCCTTTTTTCTCATTTATGGAAGAGAAGAAATTCTTCCACCTCACATTCTTCTTCCTTCACTTCAGTTGTCAAAGAAAGTCCAAGAAGAAGATTGTCCCCCTCTAGAAAACCGAATTAACGCTTTGATGAAGCTAGAATAAGTAAGGGCCCAAGATAAACATAAGCTAGATCAACATCAACAATTGATTAAAAGTTGGTTCGATTCTAATTCTGCTTCTGATAGGAATTTTGAAGTAGGCGATCTCGTCTTGAAGTGGGACAAACCGCATGAAGGAAAGGGAGAGCACACAAAATTTCAAAACTTATGGGTTGGACCATTTTTAATCGCTGAAAAGTTGGGTCCTAGTTATTTTCAATTGCAGAATCTTCAAGGGTAGCTTGACACCTACAAGGTGAATGGCCAAGCCCTGAAAAGATACTTTGCTTGATTACAGCCCTTGTATATTATGTACATATTTTTCTTTTATTTTTCTTTTTCGTTTGCTTTTTGTTTTTTATTTTGATTTGAATTGATCAGTTTGTGTTTTTGAAAAAAACACATACCTGTACACTGAGCTATTCAGACAAAGACGATAGATAATTCCTTCGCTGAAATAACTTATGAAAAATTTGTACAAACATCAATGGTATATTTCTGAAATTTATATCTGGGTTGGAAAAATCTGTTGTTTAAAAGAAGTTGACTGATTTTGATCTCTGAGCAAAGTTCGTCATGATCATCCATTATCTTTTTATGCTGTCCCTATTCCATAAAGGAATGACTCAGAAGATGTCTCCCTGTCTTAGGAAGTTGTTTTTTGTAAATAAAGCATCTCTGGATATAAATAAGGGACGGTTCTAAAAAATTCTGATGAGGTCTGAAAAAATATGTTAAAATATCATGATTTTCAGCGTCACCCCGCTCAACTATATATCTGTGAAAAACAAAATAAAAAAATTACTAAGAAGAGTTGTGGGAAGTGCTTGTAAACCCGTCAGGATGCTGAACAGGTCGGCTGGCAGCGGGTAAATGCATGCATGGCGTCAAGACAACTTCTCTGGGGTACTAAACAAGGCCGCTGGCAGCAAAGCAATGTCGGGTATATGAAAATTTGCAAAAAAGAAACCTCTTTAATGCCCTTTATTCTGATCCAGAACTTCTTAACAGGATACAGATGTCGGAGTGGGTTAAATGGAAACCCTGTCGAGGCTATGGATGCCTGCTGGCAACAGTGGCTATGACAATAGTATCAACGATTTTATCTTTAATATCGTGACTTACCGATCTTAAGATTGTTATCAGTTTTCATCTTTTGAAACACTGCTGGAATAGTTGGTTAATGATGATGTTTATACGATTTTCTGGTTGTTATTTTTGAGTTGAAAGTTTATTTGCTGTCCTAATCTGAATTTGTTTCTTTTGATAGAGATAACTGCCTCTACCAGTATGTCGCCATTGTTGGCAGCCAAATCACATTTTTCCATTTGTCTTATAACCTGCCTACACTAATGTTTTGCAAACATCATTTTTTTGTCGCAATCTTCAAATAAACGACATTTTCATTTTTTGCGACATTTTCACATTTGCCTTCATTTTGTTTTCATGACTGTAAGCATGAAAACTTCGTCTTTCGAAGTCACATTGAAGTCATTATATGAACTGTCATTATCTCTTCTTATTGATATGCCTATTGTGCTTACCTTTTATCATTATGCATTTGGCAAGATCCTTTGATCGGTACTCATGCTTCGATTGATTGTGTAATTTGTTTTCTTTGAGTGTGTGATACATTGGAATTTGGATTTACATTTTTATTTTGATCTACTTGACCTTTAGTTTCATGAAAGTGCATAGAGGTTGTGATTAAATTTATATATATGTCTTTTGATATAATCCCTATGTTAATGTTTTCATAACTATTGGTTGGATGATTATATGAATACCCATTGGTACATTGGTTAAACACTTGATATGAGCTGTTACAATACATTGGCGCATGGCTAATATTTGATTTTGGTTTCAATTTGAATGATTTATGGTTTAAAACTTTGGTGTAACGTCGATTGCGCGCGTTGGTTTATGCACTCACCATTGGTTTCATTAGTCGGCCAAGTGATATGACTGTTGAACTATGCTATAATGGGTTGAACTACTATGTAAATCGGCGGTTGTACTTTGGCAATTACTATTTTGCATGGCAGAGATAAGCTCCACCACCTTCACACGATGGCATTTATGCCTATCCCTTTTGCCCGTTCACTTTTGTTAGCTCGGGTAGCTCTGCTCCTATGTGTGTTATGATCCAAACCCTTGGCTTACCATGTGCTCAGCTCCATGGCACCAGTCGTGAGAATCGAGCCAAACGGAAACCAAGCCTTCTTAATGTTTGACAATGCCCGCAAAGACCTGGAGGATAACGGATGGCTTACCTTCGTGAAATGATTTGAGGTTTTAATCTAGCTGTAGAAAGACAGTTTGCCATGACTTTTGATGGATGTAGAGCCAAGGTAGGCGACATCCAGTTGGAAATTGATGAAAATTTTATCAGTTCTGCTACAGGGTTAGTTTCCACAGGACATCGTTGGTTAAAAAATTGTAAGGTCGAGGAGGTGCCATGGACACTGTTGTTTCTCTCACGCAAAGTTACCTCTTGTGACAAAGGTATGCCCATCTCTGCACTTAAACCACAATGGCACGATACTTTGTTGGTAATCAAGCAGTTCGTGACATGTGAAGGTCGATACAGACTTGTGTTTCTCTACCCCCTACGTTTGCTAATGAATTTTATGGGATACTCATTGAATATGCCCTTTAACTTTCATCGTAGCCTATATAAAATGTTGAAAAGGTTTAAGAGGCAGAAGGCTGAAAGTAGCCTATTCCACCATGGGCTTATTAAACTTATCGTTGTTTATCATTTGAGTTTGCATGGTGATAGCTGGGAAGCTTTCGTAGCTCGGAATGGTTTTGAGGACACAAACCCTATACAGGTTGACAAGCCTGTGGTGACTGAAGCCAAGGCCGAGCCACCTGTGCCCTTCCATATCCTATTTCCCGCTCCTAAGCCTTCGGCCTACCCTCCTATCGACTTACCAGACGTTGGAACTGTGAAGCCCGAGACTATTAAAAAGCTTGTGAGTAGAAAGCCCAAGGCAAACCCTACTGCTAATGCCAAGGGAAAAAGGAACGCTAGGCTCATTTCAAGGATGGCTAGAACCAAACCTAAACTCTCTGCTGAGTCGAAGCCTATAATCCTGAGTGAGGATTCCGATTCGGACATAGAACATTTTTTAGCCGATGAATACCCGTACTCACAGGGTTTATGCCCTGAACCACCTTACGATTTCATGACGAATCTTCCTCCCTGCCTAAGAAACGATCCAAGCTACCCTGGTATTGAGTTTCCTAATGAAACCCTCTGCCATATGACCAAACCCTCGCCTTCTCTTCCAAACCCCACACAATCGTCCTGTGATCAATGCGATTTATGGTTGGAACGATACTACATTGATGTTCCCATACTCCAATCGAAACTTCGATCACTGGAAAGTCGAATTGAGGTATTGACCAGCCAACGAGACTAACTCCAAGCAGCTGATAAGAAGCAGAAGACAACAGACTCCATCCTTTTCAAAAACGTTGAATCGGCTACGGCAGTTATCAACTCCAAATTAGCATGATCAAGTCGTCTCGTCGCTGTACAGGTATGATTTTGATATCATTTATGTTTTATGAATAATCAAGGTTAATATAATGAGTCGAATTTGGTTCTTGAATAGCTCTGATTACATTTCAAAATGGCTCTGTAATAATTTTTTTATCCTGCATACATTTTGTTTTGCTAAAAATAAAAAGAAATTTCGATTTGAGATATGATCTGATCATTCCTAGTATAGTTATTGATAGATTTTGATTGAATTTGAATGGTCTTCATTTGGATTTGACTGATTGGTTTGCCTAATTGAGTTAACAAAATTGATATTTTGTTTTCAACTGGATTTGTTTTGTATCTATTCCGAACAGGAAGTGTTTCATGCTCAATTTAGAATACGATTATGATTGGATTCGATTTCGTTATGGTTCATACACTGTGATTGGTAAACGATTTCAATGAATTTGGTTGTTACTATGTTGTGTCATATAATGTTCTATATTTGATCGTTTCTAAGTTGGGAAAAATGACTATGTTTTCATGGAAATGATACTTTCACTTTAAGTCTGTGCAAGTGATACTCACGCCCGAATCGTGGAACGTTTTGATCCATGACGATTGTGTAAACCCCAGTTGTTTGATTCATTTTGGATAGTTGTATATTCAAGTTAGTTTGATCGATTTTATGAATTGCATTCATATCAAAATAGATTTGATTACAGTTCTGTTCTCAAACGAGTTTGTAAAATCGGTTCGACTTATGACATTCTATTAAATTCGTATGAGGAAATTCAGGGAATAATCGCTTCAAAATGCATTCAAGAAGCAATCTCATGATGATTTTGTCTGCCCCAATTTGCAATAACAAATTACGAATTCTGCTGCTAATCAAACGACCCTGTTACGATTTTATTTGAACTGATCTTTTCGTGGCATGAATCGTTTACTGTGTCTACACAGTTATAACGATTTGAGAATTATATTGTCAAATTCATACTTCTTGTTGACAAGGTAGCATAATAGTTGCTTGCGATTTGTTTTGATTATGTTGAAATTCGATTTGTTATGAAATGATTTCACAACTGTTCAATTATGATTCTGTTGACCCTATGTTGTGGCAAAAGAAACAGAGTATGCCTATCTCTGTAGTCATTTAATTGATTTGGATCCTGTTTGATTTCGAATAGCATAACAAGCTCAAATTAAATGTTTCGTTTTCAAATGGTTATTGGATGTCAATTAAATTGAAATCTTTAAAAGATTTTTAATCGATTTTCAATACTGATTCTGTACCTTATTTAGACCAGCTACAGAATCAGATGATTCTGTAGCTAGTCTATAGAATTTGATTTTCATCATTTTATTAATAAAAGATCCTTCTAACTTGTCTATTTTGGACCGTTTTCAGGTGAATTCGAATTACATGGGACATGATGGACATTCTAGGGGATATTTGGATATTTTAGTTTTATTCTAGTTTCCTAGTTTAGTCAATTTTGGGATATCTTCCCAGATTTTATGTAAACAGTTTGATAACTTCCACAGGGAGGTTTTACCCTGTGGAAAACTTATAAATACTTATTATTTTTGTAATAAAGATCATCCTCATTCGTGGGAGAACAAGGATATGGATTTCTAATACAAACAAAGACAGAAGTTGATGTTCTGCTACAGCTTTTGCTTTTCATAATATCAATCTTTTGTTTCATGTTTATGCTTATCAATTTGCACTTGATTAGTGACTACTTTAGCTATCTTAGTCTTCTGCAAAGTGATATGATTTAATTAATATGATCCATGTCTGACTTCTTTCAAACTTTAAAACACAGCAATTACTTGATTCAGTTTATGAATGACAGATTTCTCTTCTTCATCAATTGAATTATTTTGTATAAGTCTTTGCATACAGTTTTACCTAATTGTTAAGATTTATAAATTATATAATTGTTGTGATTTTTATGTCTTGTTTGTCCTGTAAACAAACTTAAAGAGCATTGCAGCTATCATTTATGAGAAGCTTCTGGATTATTTGGTGCGGGTTTCCTCCCTCTGATCATCTTAGACAATCATCATACACAGGACAAATCTGGAGCGTTTCCAGGTCAGTTTGTGATTATTTTTGTTAATTTCTTTAGTATACTATTAGTAATTTAGTTAGATATATTTGTAGTTTAGATTAGTGATTTAGTTAAATTAGTTTTTTGTTTCATTTCTTGTTCATAAAATTATAAAATCAACAAAAACATCTTTCTCTGTCTTAGGGCAGAATATTAATGAGTTTTTCAGGTTTTATTTAAATCTGTAAATTGTAGATATTGTACATTTTTTGAATAAGTTATATTTCAGTTAGTAGTTAGATAGTTAATTAGTTAGAGTTAGTATAGTAGTAGTTAGTAGATTGTATTTATAGAATAGTTAGATTAGTTAGTTTGTTTTAATAATTAGTTTTAGTTTAGTTTGTTTAGTAGTTAGTTTTAGTTAGAGTAGTTTATTAGTTTGTTTTATTTAGTTTTAGTTAGATTAGTTAGTTTAGAATAGTTTTTCTTTTTTTTTTATTTAGGACCTTAGATCGGCTAACGGAGCTGCTAAACCCGTCAGGGTGGTTCATTCCAAACGGCTTGGGTTATTAGACAACCCCGGACCGGTTCCACTCTCTCAGTTGACGGACGGTCATTTTCGCCCGTCAACAAGCCCCAAAAGGTGAATGAAGTCAAGGAGATTGCAAAGAAGAAATTATTATTTAAATGATAAAGTAAAGTGACAAATTCAAGAAGGATTATTTAAATAATAAAGTGAAGTGACAAAATCAAACAAAATTATTTAAATGATAAAGTGAGGTGACAAAGTCAAGGAGGAGTATTTAAATGATAAAGTAATGGAGAAATTTCTAATTATGGAAAGTGGTTAACCCTAAAAATGAGGAAATAGTTTAAGTGACCTATAAATGGGTTAAGTGACCTAGAAATAGGTTAAGTGACCTAGAAATCGGTTAAGTGACCTAGAAGATGGAGAGTATAAATAAGAGGCAAGGCTCTCTCATTTTACATCACACTTGAGAATATTGAATATATATAGGTGACTTAGGTAACCAAAGGATATATAAGCCTAATTTCAAAGGGAAGGTGAAGAAAAGAGGGTCGGAATTCAAGGGAGGATAAATTCTTTTGATGATTCTTTCTAAGGTATGTTATTTACATGTCATCTCACCATTTTCGCAATAACGTTTTTTCTAGAATAAATTAGAATGTGATATTGATAGGCCATTGAGGAAACATATTCAAGTATCCATGGTAAAAAATTCATCTTGTCAGTCGTTGTATTTTTTGAGTTACACTCCATGGAATATAGGGTTTGTGGCTAGTCCTAAAACTAGGCTAAAACAAGTGTGTCAGGTAAAAATGTCATAACTTCTTCATAACATATCCAAATTTAGTAATACCAAATGTGTTGGTTAGATTACAGTCTACATTATGTTGTGTAATGTTTTCAGATATATTCAAAAAATATTCCATGCGGGGCACACTCTACAAGGCCACTCTCTAGAATAAGACAGAATTCAACAAGGTATTCCATTTTTTCTATAACTCCTTTTTTTAGAGGTTCCAAGTAGTGAAACCTAGAGGAATTGGATAAAACACACTAAAGAAAATTGTGTATCAGTTTCAGATATTTATTCATTACAAGTACATAGTTATGATTATTTAAAATTAGGGTTGTTGACTAATCCAAAACTAGTCATGTGAGACTAAAGAAAAGTTTGATTAAAATGATAGTCTCGTGTTGTTAAATTTAAGGAAGGTTTGAAGGTATGTGATCATATACACCAATTCTATTATAGATTTACAAATCATATTTGGATTATGATATTGATGAGGGATTTTGGTTGAGGTACATGTTGGGTACATGGTTGAGACAAGTAGTTGATGAGTTGGCACATACATGAGGTGTATAAT
>SNQJ01S0036999.1:45669-63858 GCA_010110895.2 Picea sitchensis
TGTATAATTGATGATGTTGGTACATATTGATGAGTCATAGTTGATGAGTAGTTGACACATGATTGGTACATACTTGGTACATGGTTGATGAACTTGTTTATGGTACATTTTGATTACAAGTTGAGGTACAGGTTGATGCATGGTTGATGAATGATTTAGGTTTATTGGTATAGGTTTACATCAATATATCTCATAGTGATAGTGTGACAGTGGTTACATCATTATACTTATACTTCAGGGTGGTTGGACGGGGAAAGGAAAGGTGGTTGTAGCCACCTTATGGTTGTAGCCGAAGAACATAGGGGTTTGTAGCCTCCTTTTGGTTGTAGCCAGAGAATACGGGAGTTGGAGCTTCCTTTAGGTTGTAGCCTGAGAAACAAGGAGGTTGGAGCCTCCTTCCAGTTGCAGCTGGAAAACAAAGGAAGTTAGTGCTTCCAATGAATGTAATTATTCAAGACATATAAGAAAAATCATTCTGTGGTTTTCTCCTGCTTTGGGTTTCCACATAAAACACTGGTGTACTATGTATGTGTATGATTGTTCATTTGTTCATTTCTTATTTACTTTGCAGTTATTGGATGATAATGATGAAATGATATAACACTTGGATTATATGGTTAAAAAGGATTAAATTTATCTATTACTCGTTTTCCCCCCTCTCAGTAATCCAACAATTGGTATCATAGTAGGTTCCTTTAGAAATCATTTTAACCACTGAAAAGTAGATCATGGGAGGAACAACTTATATAAAAATGGAATACCACAATTCAATGGATAGAGGTATGCATTTTGGAGCATAAGGATGAAAACATATATACATGCACATGGATTTGAAATTTGGAAATCAATCGTAGATGGATACACAGCACCAGTAGTTCCACCAACAAATGACAAAGCAGTGAAACTCGATCAGAATAATTCCAAATCCAAAAATGCACTTATGAATGGTCTTAGTGAAACGATATTCACCAAAGTTGCACATTGTAAATCTGCTAAAGAGATTTGGGACAAACTTCAAAATATTTATGAAGGAGATTCAAAATTCAAAGCATAAAAGATTCAAACTTATAGAGGTCAATTCGAACAACTTAAGATGAAGGAAGATGAGAATATTGCATCTTACTTTTTACAAGTTGGTGAAACAGTAAATGAAATCATAGGATTGGGAGAAGAAATCAAAGAATCTGTAATTGTTCAAAAAATACTAAGATCTCTTCCTATGAGATTTGTTGGCACAGGGGCAGACCCAGGGTTCAATGCTTCAACAACATACCAACAAAACCCTAACTACCGACCCTTTCGGAAACACCTGTGAAAGAGAGGAAGTCTCACCCGAGGTAGAGGCAGGGGGGTTGCAGGACTCAAGTGTCTACAACCTTGCTAGGACATAGATCTGTGATCACAATACTTAACATAGCACTTAGAAATTAACATTCATTAGTATTTAACCCTTATTCAAATCACAGGTTAAAACCCTAATTACAAAACATCACGGTATTCATCAAGATCCAATCACATATAACCATTCAACACATAGCATCAAACTAGATCTCACCTTCATTCATATTATTAAGCACTAAGCTACTTCATCAAATGCATATAACATACATAAAGATTACAACACCAAGGATAAATCACATCAATAACATATCAACCACATCGCACAAAGCAACCTCAACATAGGATATACTTGGTTCACCCCCAACGTGGGGCTAGGTCCACCAACTCTTCTTCTTTTTATTAGCTTCTTCCAGTCTCCTTACATGCACAGTGCCACAAAGCCAACTCTTCATACAATAGGATATCTTTGCATTCCTCACCAGATCCTCCTTCCCGAAGTTCATTCCAAGCACAAAGCCTTACACAATCTCTTACAATCACTTGCACTTAGCTCTACAAATCCTAGCATAGTCTTGACACAAAAACAATTTGATCACATAGATCCAACTACTATCACATAGATCATACTTGAAATACTCTTACATCACCTGGATGCTTATTTATACTTTACAAAAAGGGCCTAAACATGGGGAAAACCCATGGGCCAACATACCATACCCGTTACATAAGCCCTAGAACCAAAAATCCTATAAAAGGGGGCGAGATCCCATGATCTCTGCTTCACCTAGGTGCTCCATCTTTGACCAACCTATCAAAGTCTGAAAAATGGTCAAACATGACTAGTGTTTCCTCAAAACCTAGTCAAGGGCCAATAGCCCCCCAACACTCACCTATGACTCGTCCTGAGTCACTCTGATCTAGGAAATTATTCTTCGAAGGCCTTGAGCTTGGCTCGAGATGCCTCGACTTCCTACTTCACCAAATCCTCCTTCTCAGCAAACTCCTGAATGAATTTCTTGGTGACAGGCCCTTCCAAGTGTTGTTCCACTGTGGTGACCACTTGTTCCAGTTGTGCACCTTGTCGCTTGATCTCCTCAAAACCTGTGCAGGATTTGTCTTATACCAGCTGGAGTCTATGGGTCACTTCCATGACTCTACTCTAGATGGCATGGACCTATTGTTGAACTTCTTGTTGTTCCTGTGACCTTTTTATCTTCTTGACCGCTAAAAGTAGTTTCAGTTGTGCTTGCACTGTCGATGCTTGTTGCTTTGCCTCATGGAGTTGTGACTCCAATTTCCTTAGTTCTGGGTCCTATGCAAGGTGCTCATAGCTTTGCGCACTTTTATTACTGATATTTTTTCATTATAATTCCCATGCCTTGATTCTTTTGATTACACTCCTGACAGTTTCTTCCCTTTGATCTCCTGCAGAGTGCTCGACACTGCTTGCAATTCCAGTTCTGCTACTCTTTCTTGGAGCTGCTGAATGGCTTTAGTGAGCTTCCCCACTTGGATTTCAATTGTCTCTTCTTCCATCTATGCTAGGCCCAACAAAGAGTGAATTGATCTAGTTATTTCTTCTCTAAGATGATCTTTCTCTCTCTGGATCTACTCTCTTTCTGTTTCAAACTTTGCTTGGAGGTCATATTTTTCTTGTTGCGCAACCCAACGTTGCTCTAGGGCTTCCTTCTATGCTTGCTTCAAGCCCTTTGTGGCATGTTATTTTTCTTCCTATAATTGTCAAAGGTGAGCCTCTGTTGCATCTGCTAATGTACGTAGTTGGGTAGGCTCATCTCCCAATTATATACCTTATGATGACGATGACGTAGTGAACACTTCACGGCTCGAATAAAGGGCTTGTTGTACCCCTTTCAGCTCCTCTTCGATCCAGTCATACATTGTGTCCTACTTTACTTCGTTTCATTGCAAAATATCCTCCAAAGTGTCTAATACAATTGCAATGATGATGTCAATATCATCCACAGTGAGCATAGTATGTGACTGAGGCTTATTAGCTCGTGACTTCTTCCGCGCTGAGGTTTTATTTGGAGAAAGATTTCTTTTATTTGATGTCTTGGCCTCTGTAAGGAAATCTTTCAGTGGTGTCACTTCGCCTCGTTCCTTCTTGTCTTCTTCCCCTTCCTCCTATTTGTTTACTTCGTCACCTCCTCCTCCTCTAGGTGAATCAGGCACAGTTTCCTCTGATGTGTTGTTTATTTCATACACCTCTTCCTTCTTTTTCTTGTTTTTGTTGTTGGGTCCATCGTACTCTTCCTGGGTGACCAAAGGACTTTCGATGATATCAGGGTTGGAGATATCTATCTGCTTGACTGGAACAAGGAATTCATTCGGCCATTCCTTGGATATCTCCTCCATGTATTCATCAGTTAATTTATAGTACAACTGCATCTCCTCCTTGCTTTCATCCCGATGCGCAGTGATGTAAATGAAGTCCCTGTCTTCGCGAAACTTCGCTATCGGCCTATAAGTATGCAAGGTATTCGAAGTCATTCGGGAGAATGACTCAATGGCTCACGTGAGCTATAAGTAGTAAGTGTGGAAGATAATGTTCGAATGCCACCACTTTTCCATATCGCTTGATTACCACAAGGTGGTGAACCTCGTGACCAATGGTTTAGACTACTCGACTTCAGGAAAGGTCGCTCCCTCAGGCATCTCCCAAGCGACAAAGGCAACGAGAATCAGAAACCAGCTAAAGTGAAACTCGTAGCCCTGTTCTTGTGCCTCGCGATAATCCTGCTCCAACTGGTTGACGAGGTAGCTCACCCAGTTCATCTGCATCCCTTCAACGCACTTTCCTATGAGGTTGACGATGAACCCCGTGACTTGCGTTGGTTTGTTCTTCCTGACGAGATTACCAACGATCAACTGGAAAACTAGGCACACTACGCCATATTGGATGGAGGCTACCTTGTAGCCCCGCTTCCCCTTCTCCACATCACCATAGGTGTCCTTTATTCGCTGCGCCAGGGTGCGATGTATAGCCTTCCCTGGGTAGAATTTATGAGGGTTCGGTCCCTGCATGCTTAATCCAGTGATCATGTGGATTATCGCTGGATCCACATTCACACGCTTGTCTAACCATAGATAACCTCCATCGTAGCATGGCAAGAGGATATTAACACACGCGTTAACCTCTTGATGTCTGCCGAAGTGGGGTATCTTCATGACATTGAGGATGGTGGACCTCACGATCTCCTTAGTCCATGTCTGGAGGAATATATTCGACTTCTTCCCCATTGTCTTTGTCAAGTACTTATGAGGTGTGAGCAACGCATAATTCTTCCTATCTTCTAGGTTAAAGTCACTGATATTGAGATCAGGGATCAATCCTATTTGTGTTCCCACTGCATGTATCCCCTTCGAGAGGTACACAGTGATGATGGTGTATTCAAAATATCTCAGGACACTGTCACGACTAACCGCGCCAGCTAGAGGTGGGATGTAGTCGGGAAATACTGATGGGATGAGCTTCACATTCACCAGGTCATCGCGGTGCCTACTTCTTTTCTCTGTTGCAGTTCAAGATGGCCCAAATCGACTTGCAGTCTATGGGGATGCTTGAAATCCTCTCGTCGATGAGGCTTGTATGCCCACAGATATGACCTTCTTAGCCATAATTTCTATTAGGATCTCCTCCATAGAATTCTCTACTATGTTACGTTCACCTGACATACACGCTCGAGGTCAGATATCTAGGCGAACAAACACTCAAGGTAAGAAAAAAGGATGGCGAAGTCTCAATAGACACATCGCGATAACAATCGGTTCTTTGTTGGCTCGGATAATCATAGTTTGAAAAAGTGTCCACGGTGATACATTCAACGGATTAAATAGAAAATGTCATAACGAACTCCTCCAATGAGAAGGAATGCCGCAATCAATATGATTCTATCCATTATGGAGCGGTCCCAACGGTCCAATGGAGATATTTCTAGTAATAACTGTGTTTCTATATGTTCTGGAGCATCGTTCTAATGGTTGGGACGCCTCTAATGGTCATATTGCTTCGTCATGGAAAAGTGCCAATTTGCATTATTTTGTTATTCTAGCAAGGTTCAAGTTTTGCGAGCCTGTGTTCTGCAAAGTCTTTTCTAGAACTTCCTGCGATTTGTGTAACTTTTCTTTCTTCTTATTGAGCTTTCTGGCCTTCTTTCCTGTAATCTGAGTCATTGGGTTCCTCTTTCCATTTTTATTATTGTCTTCTCTTAGTATAGTAACTTTGCATTGTTGAGGGTCTTTCACAGGGTTCGAGGGTGATACTTCTTCTCTTACTACTTAAAGAGTAGGTTTTCTTCTTTCCTTCATGGACAAGTTCTTTAAGCCTTCTTGTGTTCTTTCAACCTTGACAACTAGTTCTCTAGCCCTTATTTGCTTCGACTTGTCCACCTGTTCTTCTATTAATTGTGTTATTCTCCTGGACATGAAATCCCTTAATTCTTTCTTTTTCTGTTCTATAGCTTCCTATTCTTCTTTCCTTCGGATCTGATCTTTCTCAATCCAAGTCCTTCCTAACAAAAGTGAAAAAGGAGCATTGTTCTCAACAAAATTAATGACCTCAAATTATTCTTCAGTCGATGTTCCATGAGCAACCATTGGTACATGAGTAAGTCTTACACACAGGGTTATCATCTTTCCTTTAAACAATCCTATTCCTCCTAATGAAGGAATCATAGCAGGTTTTCCCAAAATTTCCCAAGTAATTTCTATCATGATATTCACCTGTGTGTCCTTATCTAATACACAGTATATGTCGAAGTCTCCTATTCTTGTTTCTATGCACTCCTTCTCTTTTAATATCTATGGTAAACTGATGTCTCTGTGATCATTCAATGTTTCTTTCATCTGCAATAATATAGTCTCTGATTATTTTTGGTGTTCTATCATATCATTAGTCTCTTGACCTTTTTCATGGTTTTCTTGTTTCATGTTCATATTCTCAACTTTAGCAATCATTCTAGGGAAATCCAATACTTCATGTCCAGTATCTTTACAACAAAGAAAAATAGGACCTCTACCAAGGCATTCCTTAGCAAGATGTCCTGATTTTCTGCAACTATAACAAAGAGTCAATCCTCTCTTTCTCTTAAACGATCCCCAACCTTTCCTGTACTGCACATTGGGATCACAGTGATGAACCTGCAAAAAATTATTTCTAGGATCCTGCATCCACTTGTTAGTCCAAAAATTCTTTCTATGCATAGAGATAACATATCTTTCATTATTTCTATCAGATCTATTCATATCAAATCTTCTTTCTTCTAGTTGTTCCCTAGTTTTTAGACTAGGATGAAATCTATCAAACATACCTACATCCATTCTTTCGAAACAAAAATTTCCACTTATCTTACCTTTATCAGAGCACAAAGATTTAAAATATCACCTCTTTTCTTCAGATCCAGTTTTCTTTTTAGCACAGAGCTTCATAATTCAGGTAGAATGTTGCGCACTACAACAACGGATCTACGCACAAATATTTCTCTTTTCTTTAGTTCCCAATAATCATAGTTTCAGGTCCTGACAACAAAACCATTTTTTGGCACAGGGGCAGACCTATGGTTCAACGCTTCAACAACACACCAACAAAACCCTAACAACTGTTAGTTTCAGCAACACCTCTGAAGAAGATGAAGTCTCACCTGAGGTAGAGGCAAGGGGGGTTGCAGGACTCAAGTGTCTACAACCTTGTTGGGACACAGATCTGTGATTACAATACTTAACAGAGAGCTTAGCAATTAACATTCATTATTTTTTAACCCTTATTCACATCACAGATTAAAACCCTAATTACATAACAACACATTATTCATCAAGATCCAATCACATCTAACCATTCAACACATAACATCAAACTAGATCTAACCTTCATTCATATTATTAAGCACTAAGATACTTCATCAGATGCATCTAACATGTATAAACATTACAACAACAAGCATAAAACACATCAATAACGTATCAACCACATCCCACAAAGAAACAATAGTACTGGATATATGTGGTTCACCCCCAATGTGGGGCTACGTCCACCAACACTTATTCTTTTTATTAGCTTCTTCCAGTCTCCTTACATGCACACAACCACAAAGACAACTTCGCATAAGACAAGAGATCTTCGCACACCTCATCAGATCCTCCTTCCCTGAGTTCGGTCCAAGAACAAATCCTTACACAATCTCTTACAATCACTTGTACTTAGCTCTGCAAGTCTTAGCACAGTCTTGGCACAAAGCCAATTTGATCACATAGATCCAACTACTACCACATAGACGCACTCTAACTACTCTTACATTGCATGGATGCTTATTTATACTTTACAAAAAGGCCGTAAACATGGGAAAAAACCACGGGCCGACATCCCATAACCGTTACATAATCCCTAAACCCAAAAATCCCACAAAAGGGGGTGAGATCCTGTGATCTCTGCTTCGCTTGGGTGCTCCATCTTCGACCAGCCTATCGAAGTCCCAAAAATGGTCAAACATGACTAGTGTTTCCTCAAAACCTGGTCAAGGGCCAACAAGATTTGACCCTAAGATATCAACACTAGAAGAAATATCAGATCTAAACTCAATAAGCATGGACGAATTACATGGAATCTTCACAGCATATGAAATGAGAAATGAATAGGAAAATCCAGATATAAAAGAAGAAGCCTTCAAAGAATCCAAAAATTCAAAGAAAAAGGGAAGGCAAAAAGAAGAACATAGCAGCAACAGTGATGTCTCGGAATATGATGAAGAAGTGGCCAACTTTGTGAAAAGACTGAACAAGGGAACCGATGGTAGGTATAGAGGTAAGATTCTTTTAATTTGTTTTAATTTTGATGGTATTGGTCATTTTGATAACAAATGTCCTTATTAAAAAGAGAGAAATGATGAAGGTTACTCAAATAAAACAAACATATAAAGGAAAAAGAACCACAAAGAAAGTTTTCAAGAAAATTTTATGCACCAAAGAAGACATCTCATCATCAGATGAAGATGAAGTCAGTGACAGTGAGACAAAAAGAATTATATTCATGGAAGTAGAAGGCTCTAATAAAGAATACAAGGAAGAAGAATATGAAGAAGTCGAGGAAGAATATGAAGAAGTCGAAGAATAAATTGAAGAGGCAAAAGTTGACTACCGAGAGGAATTAATGTGTGCCATAGAAATTATTAGAAGAAAAAAGAAGAAAAACAAGAAACTACAAGCATAACTAGACAAGAAAGAAGACACTCAAGAACTAGAACAAATGATCACAAATTTGAAGGTTCAAATAGAAGAAGATAAAATAATTGATGAAGCACTCAAAGAACATCTAGAATAAAAAGACAAGATCATTGGAAATTTGGAAGGAGAGATTGTCACATCAAGAAAGGATCTTCAAAAGAAAAATATGCAGAACAACTCAAAAGTTTTGGATGACATTATCAGCAGTAAAAAATCGCATCATGACAAGTCCGGACTTGGATACAGTCATACAAAAAAAGGATCAAGCTCCAAAACAACAGAGAAAGAAACATATCCAAAAATCTATGCAAAAACAATCAAGGGGGATAGGAAGATCTACAAGGAAGATTACAGGGGCACTCCTCCATTGAGAAGATTCAGATTTCAGAATCAACAACTGACAGATAGGCCTCAGGAAGAAGAAGAATTTATAAGAGTACCTCCTTTTAGAATATATTCAACTCCTAGGTATAAAACTATGTTTTTTGGTTTATGTTATGCATGTAATAATTTTGGACATAAAGTTGTGAATTGCAGAGCTAACAACAGGAACACAAACAACTTTGAAAGTCATACACAAAGGGGTTATCCAAGAAGGCCTAGTGAAACACAAAGAAGAAGTTACAACCATTTTGAATCTTTTAGCACTGAAGTGGAATGTTGCAAATGTAACAATTTTGGACACATGGCCAAATATTGTAGAATGACAGCCCCTCCTAGAGAACCGCAACAGAATAACAACAGTCACAAACAAGAACCTCAGAAAAGGACATGGATAAGAAAGAAGGATCAGTATAGAAATGAAGAATGCAAACTCACTCTACAAGATAAGAAAAAGAAACGTGGTTGGTATGTTGACAATGGTTGTTCAAAACACATGATAGGTGATAGAGACATGTTTCTTACATTACGAAAGGAAATAGATGGATCAGTATCCTTTGGAAATGATGATTCATCCAAAATCATTGGAAAAGGCATAGTCTGAATTGGGAACAAGAATGAAAAGGCAAAAAATGTTCTGCTAGTAGAAGATATGAAACATAATCTTCTAAGTGTGAGTCAAATGTGTGACCAAGGTCATAAAGTTACTTTCGATTTACAAAAATGTGATATAAGAAAATAAGGTTCAGGAAAATTGATTTCTACAGCTGCGAGAACTTCAAGAAACATATATGTATTAAGTGAAATTGGAAATGAAAAGTGTTTTCTAGGAAAGAAATATGAAAGTTGGCTATGGAACAAAAGAATGGGTCACATACATTTTGATAACCTTGTCAAAGTCAACAAAAGATAAGCATTCAGAGAAATTCCCTAGATCACAAAACCAACCAATACTTTATGCAAGCATTGTAAACAAGGAAAGAAAACAAGGACTAGGTTCAAATCAAAGGAATATTCAACGACAAGACCACTGGAAATTGTGCATATTGATCTAGTTGGACCAACTACAACAAAGGGTTTAAAAGGTGAGAAATACTTTATGTTATTAGTTGATGATTATACAAGAATGACTGCAGTTTTCTTTCTCAAGAATAAGTTAGGAGCTTTTGAAAAATTCAAGACCTAATAGGAAATGGTTTAAAATGAAATGGATTCAAAAATAAAATGCTTGAGATTTGATAATGGAGGAGAGTTCACTTCAAAGTAATTTATGGACTACTGCAGTAGTCATGGAATAAAAAGGTAATTATTCATTGCTGGGACACCTCAAAAGAATGGAGTTGTTGAAAGAAAGAACAAGACAGTACATGAAATGGCTAGAACAATGCTAATGGATTCCAAATTGAAAGATATATTTTGGACATAGGAAGTGCATACAACAGTTTGCATTCAAAACATAGTAATGCTCAGAAACAACACTGACAAAAATCCCTACGATATATGGAAAGGAAGGCCAGAAAATGTGAAGCGCTTCAGAGTTTTTGGAAGAAAATGATACATCAAAAGAGAAGATGTAAAAATGGGAAAGTTTGACTCTCGTGTGGAAAAATAAGTACTTGTTGGTTACTCAAGTACAAGGAAAGAATACAACTGTTACAATATGAGATTGAATTTTTTTTTAGAATGCATCAACGTAACAATTTATGAAACAGACAGAGAAGAATCAAAGGAAGAAGAAAATGAATCAATGGAACAAATTTTCGAAGAAGAAGTAGAAGGTGAAAAGGAAGTAGAATAGGAAGATGAAGAGAATCTGACAGAAGTAGAAGGGAAAATTTAGCAAGTGCATCCAAATACACCTAGTAGACAAGTACAAAAGAATCATCCTTCAGATCAAATTATCGGAAACAAAGATGCGGGAATTGAGACTAGAAGAAGAATATGTTCACCAGAACAAACACACCTAGCAGTCACATCTACGATTGAACCAACCTATTTTGAAGAGTCCAGCAAGGATGAATTTTGGAACAAGACCATGGATGAAGAATTGGATCAAATAGAGAAAAATGACACTTGGGAATTGGTTCCAAGACCAAAAGATAAGAATGTGATCGACACAAAGTGGGTATACATGAATAAATTGAATGAATATGGATAGGTTACAAGGAACAAATCTAGATTGGTATGTAAAGGATATGCACATGTTGAAGGAGTCGACTTTGAAAAGACATTTCCCCAGTTTCCAGAATGGAAGAAAACTGATTGCTTTTATCTTATGCATGCTCCAAAAATATTAAAGTGTATCAGATGGACGTAAAATCATATTTTATAAATGGGGAACTTGAAGAAGAAGTCTACATTGAAAAACCAGAAGGATTTTAGTTGTCAGAGAATGCAGACTATGTGTGCAAATTAAATAAGTCCTTATATGGTCTAAAACAGGCTCCTAGAGCATGGTACTATAGACTAGATAAATATCTGCAATAGGCAAGGTTCAGAAAAGGAAGTGCAGAAAACAACCTCTACATCAAGGTAAGTCAAGGTAATATTTTATTAATTGAAGTTTATGTTGATGATGACAGGTTAAGACAGAAATTTGCAAAGGATATGCAGAATGAATTTGAAATGTCATGACTTGAAGAACTATCCTTCTTTCTAGGACTTCAGATACGTCAAACCAACCAAGGAATTTTTATTTCTCAAACCCAGTATATCAGAGAAATGCTAAAGAGGTTCAGAATGGAATATTTAAAACTAGTTATCACTCCCATGCAAACCAATTAAGTAATGGAGAAATTTCTAATTATGGAAAGTGGTTAACCCTAAAAATGAGGAAAATAGGTTAAGTGACCTATAAATGGGTTAAGTAACCTATAAATAGATTAAGTGACCTATAAATGGGTTGAGTGACCTAGAAGATGGAGAGTATAAATAAGAGGCAATGCTCTCTCATTTTACATCATACCTGAGCATATTGAATATCTATAGGTGATTGAGGTAACCAAAGGATATCTAAGCTGAATTTCAGAGGGAAGGTGAAGAAAAGAGGGCCAGAATTCAAGGGAAGATAAATTCTTTTGATGATTCTTTCTAAGGTATGTTATTTATAGGTCATCTCAACATTTTTGCAATAACTGTTTTATAGAATGATTCAGGCTGTGAGATTGATAGGAAATTGAGGAAACATATCCAAGTACCTTTGGTAAAACATTCATCTTGTGGGTCATTGTATTTTTGTATTTACACTTCGTGGAAAATAGGGTTTGTGGCTAGTCCTGAAACTAGTCTAAACAGGTGTTTCGGGTAAAAACGTCATAACATCTTCATAACGGATCCAAATTTAGTAAGCCCAAATGTGTTGGTTAGAGTACAATATGTAGTATTCTGTGTAACATTTCTAGATCAATTAAAAACATATTCCATGTGAGGCACGCTATACAAAGTTGTTCTCTAGAATAAGCCAGAATTCAACAAAGTATGCCATTTTTTCTATAACTCCTTTTTTGAAAGGTTCCAAGTAGTGAAACCTAGAGGAATTGCATAAAAACACTGAAAAAAATGTGTATCAATTTCATATCTTTATTCATTACAGATACATAGTTATGATTATTTCAAGTTAGGGTTGTTGACTAATCCAAAACTAGTCATGTGAGACTAAAGAAAAGTTTGATGAAAATGCTAGTCTCTTGTTGTTAAAGTTAAGGAAGGTTTGCAGGTATGTGATCATATACACTAGGCCTATTACATAGTTACAAATCATATTTGGATTATGATATTGATGAGGGATTTTGGTTGAGGTACATGGTGGGTACATGGTTGAGACAAGTAGTTGATGAGTTGGCACATACACGAGGTGTATAATTGATGATGTTGGTACATATTGATGAGTCATAGTTGATGAGTAGTTGACACATGATTGGTACATATTTTATGCACTTTTTTATGGTACAAGTTGATTACAGATTGAGGTACAGGTTAATGCAGGGTTCAGGTTTATTGGTACAATTTTACAGTGGTATATCTCACAGTGATAGTGTGACAGTGGTTCCATAATTCTACTTATACTTAAGGGAAGTTGGACGGGGAAAGGACAGGTGGTTGTAGCCACCTTCTTGTTGTGTCCAGAGAACATAGGGGGTTGTAGCCTCTTTATGGTTGTAGCCATAGAATAGGGGAGTTGGAGCTTCCTTCAGGTTGTAGCTTGAGAAACAAGAGGGTTGGAGTCTCCTTCCAGTTGCAGCTAGAAAACAAAGAAACTTGGTGCTTCCAATGAATGTAATTCTCCAAGACATATAAGAAAAAAAATTATGTGGTTTTCTCCTTCTTTGGGTTTCCACATAAAACACTGGTGTATTGTGTATGTGTATGATTGTTCGTTTGTTCATTTCTTATTTACTCTGTAGTTATTGGATGGTAATGCTACATTGATATAACACTTGGATTATATGGTTAAAACGGATTAAATTTCTCTATTATTGATTCACCCCCCCTCTTAGTAATCCAACACAATGTTTCCTCAAAACTTGTTCAAGGGCCAACATCAACCCTTGAAGAAAGTTCAGTAGTGATTCCTGGTAGCACAAAGGTTTGGGTAATGGACCCAAGTTTGTTTGATGTATAATGGTATGTGTTTTGATATATTTGTAGGTAATACTATTCTATATGGATAGTACATGTCATGCCATTTCCGGTGGTATGTGGAACATCACATAACTCCTCACGGTTAGAGAGTTATGGCCATGTGAAGTTGGAGAATCCTCATGAGTCATCAAGAAGCCCTAAAAAGTCAAAGTGTTTGCAAAAGAAATTATTTAAATAATAAAGTTAATGGAGAACTCCCTAAAATAAGGAAAGTGGGATGCTACATGAAAGTATAAATAAGAGGCAAGGCTCTCTGATTTAATCACACTTGAATATCATTGAATATATATTTTTGTGAAAGGTTATTTGGTAAGGTATTATTGATAGAGAAAAATTGCATGAGAAAAAGTGTGCCAGAAAAGGTGCGGAAGGAAAACTGCGGTAGAAAAAGTGCGACAGAAAAATTGCGACAGAAAAATCGCGGCAGAAAAAGTGGGGCAGAAAAATTTCTACAGAAGAAGTGTGGCATAAAAATCACAGCAGAAAATTCATGGGAGAAAAAGTGCGGCAGAAAAATCGCGGTAGAAAAATCGCGCCATAAAAATCGCGACAAAAAATGTGCGGTAGAAAAATCGTGGCAGCAACATGGTTGGGGTCTATTTATGAGAGATATGGAACATCTTGTTTGAGGTGTGTTTTGTGAGCTAGGGTTTAGCTCTTGAGATGGTATTGGATGTTCAGTATTGTTGCATATATCAGATTTGTTGAGGGATACAATTTGTATTTTGTTCTTGGTATTTGGCATATGGGTATTGGCCTTTTGGTTGTGATGTGTTGTTGAAGTTGTTGGTTTAGCTTGAGGCTACATAACAGTGAGGTTGTGGCACATGGTTTAATGTGAGGTTTTATGGTATTTGGTTATGGATAGTGTGATGTATTGCTAGAAAACGTTTGATGATTATATTGGTATATGTACTTAGTGTATGGTTGAGGTACATGGTTGAGACAAGTAGTTGATGAGTTGGCACATACATGAGGTGTATACTTGATTATGTTAGTACATCTTGATGAGTCATAGTTGGTGTGTATTTTATGCATGAGGTACAAGTTGGTTCATGGTTGATTCACTTATTTATGGTATAGGTTGATTACAGGTTGTTTGGACAGGTTATTGTGACAAGGTATTTGTACAAGTTTGGTGCATGGTTGATGCATTTGTTTATGGTACAAGTTGAGGTACAGGTTGATGTATGGTAAATTTTGGCATAGGTTATTGGTACAGGTTGTTACAGGTTGATTACAGGTTGATTGGTACAGGTTTACAATAGTATATCTCACAGTGATAGTGTGACAGTGGTTCCATCATTCTACTTATACACTAGGGAGGTTGGAAGGGGCAAGGACATGTGGTTGTATCCACCTTCAGGTTGTATCCAGAGAACATAGGGGGTTGTATCCTCCTTCTGGTTGTAGCCATAGAATTGGGGAGTTGGAGCTTCCCTCATGTTTTAGCCTGAGAAACTAGGGGGTTGGAGCCTCCTTCCAGTTGCAGCTAGAAAATAAAGGAAGTTGGTGCTTCCAATGAATTTAATTCTTCAATACATATAAGAAAAAACATTCTGTGGTTTTCTCTCGCTTTGGGTTTCCACGTAAAAATACTAGTGTTCCATGTATGTGTATGATTGCTCATTTTTTCATTTTTTTTTCTCTGCAATTATTGGATGATAATGCTACACTGATATAACACTTGCATTATATGGTTGAAAAGATTTAAATTTCTCTATTACTGATTCACCCCCCCTCTCAGTAATCCAATAGAAACAATATCTTCTTTCTCTTCGACAATCTTTTTTTTTTGGATAGAAGGTGTTGAGGATGCAGTGGTTGTAGCAGTGTTTTGTGCATCCTTTGAACATAATGTGAAGAGCATGAATTTTTTAGTATGAGAGATACATTGCAACATTGTTTTGGGGGAGAAATAGTCGGAACTACCTCTGATATCCTATAGAACTGACCTCCCAGAGTAATAATAACACTATTGGTCTAGACTCATAGAAAACATGACGCTTCCACATAAATGGTTTGCCCAAAACAACATCACACACATCAAGAGGGGAAACATCACACACTACCTCATCCTTGAAGGGTTGGATGTCATAGGAAATGTGACACTGCTGGCTGACACGTAGATCTCATCCCTGGTGAAGCCACCTGATGTTGTATGGCTATGGGTGTGGTGTTGTTGAAAACCCCAACTCTTTGACGACCTTAGCTGAGATGAGGTTCTTATTGCTTCCGTTATCAACAATGAAATTCAATGGGTTCCCCTTCACTTGCATCTGTGAATGGAAGAGGTGCTCCCCCTCTTCAGGATCTATTGGTTCTTCTGGATAAATTGTTGCGGTCGCAATAGTAAAAGTGTGGTCTGCATCGATGATCTGTCTGTTTTCAATATTTTCTGGATTGGATTCTGAATCAGGGTTCAACTTTGTGTCTTTGACCTCAATCACCATTGACTATTTTGAGCGACATTCATTGGTGTTATGCTAGGGGATTTTGTGGAAGTCACACCACTTCCCAATGTCATTATTCATATTTCCTTTACCCTTATTGTCCTGTGTCTTGGACTGGTTGTCTAGAGTTTTTTGGTTAGGGACTTATTTAATGTGCTTAGGTTGTTGCATATTTGCATACCCAAATTCCCATTTGTTCTAGTGCCTAAATTTCTTCTCTATTTTGAAAACATATCAATAGGAAGCTCCCAATGATGAGATATTTAGGAAACCCATTTTGGTTTGGATGTACCTATGCAGATCCCCATGGTATTTCAAAACCAAATGTCACTCAGAGTATTTGATACCCAGCTTGGTTCACAAGTTATGGAAGGTATTTGTGAACTCTAGAATTTTTTGGTTCTTCTCTTTCCATAGTGTGGTCCATCTACTGTATTGGTATTCATAGTTATCAACATGATAATACTTTTCTTTGACCTCATCCACAAAAATATCCCAAGTGAGATCGACCCCATATATTCTAGATTCCTTTGTGGAAATTTTATCCCAGTAAGTTTCCCACCAATGTTTGACATGGGGGAGAGCCTTGAGGAGTGTGAAGGTGATATTTTCCCTGTCAAATTTTTTTTGAATAGAGAAATAACCTTCTAATAGATTTAACCATTTTTCTAGGGCATCCACATCTACCTGACCTTCAAATATGGGAATATCAAAATTAACTTGTACCTTGAAGGGAGAGGTTCCTCCAAAATGGTCGCTTGATTAAGATGTGCCTATTGCTATCGACAAGTGTTGAAGGATGTGTGCAAAATTCTCCACCATTTTGTCCCTCTGTCGCACAAGAGCTTTCTCAAGAAACAAGTTAATAGAATCTTATGCTCTGTTGTTTTTAATTTCTTCCGCCATCGAGGGTTTGTTGGGCATGCAAGTGTGATTGTTCTCAAGAGAGACAAGCTCGAGACCCAAATGGCTATACATGGACCCCACTGATCCAGATTATTTTCGGAATGAAATGTAAGCAGAAAAATTACAATGAAATACTCATGAAAATTTACAGAAACAGAGAAATACAAAAATACTTGATTTCTATTAATGAAAGAATTGTAAACAGACTGTAAAAATACAGAGTGCAAGACTCGCTAGAATGGTGGCAACTTTATCTCTGAGAAGAGATGTGATGACTATGCTCATTCACAAGAAGATGATTTAAAATGAGGATCTAAAGGCCATTTTATGATAAACATGAATGGAAAAACCCTAGACATCCAAACACCTAACCCTAGGAGATGAAACGTCAAACGTCACGTGAGCCCCGTTTGGGTAAGTTAGTACATTAACTTCCTGGGATCGTAAATCTTGCATACAATCTCTGTTTTAGGCATGTGATAGCCCATTGGAAAGGTGTTTTATAGAAATACACATTATTCCATCAAAATTTGACTCTAGCTACATTTTGACAGTGGCACGCAAAAAAAAACATTGTTTAGGGCCCCAAAATGGCCATGTAAGTACAACAAGATGTGTTGACATGAAAACATATAAAATAATCCAGTTGGATTAGGTGGGAGGCCACTAGTATCCACCTGGAAGATGTGTAGGGTTTCATACAACCTCAGAAGTGTAGAACCCACAATTACAAAGAAGTACAGAAGAACATGTTGAACTAAAAACTAACAAGAGGAGCTAATTGGAATAAGTGGGTGGCCCCCAATATCCACCTAGATTGGTAGAACTTGATCCCTGGAGAGAAGTGGAACAACCTGAGTGACTTCATGGTAGAGAAAGGGGTTCATTTGTTTGGGTTTTTCAGGTTGATAGGTAAGGAGAACTTGTTGGTTAGAACTGTAGCCATAAATATAAATTCCAAAGATCATTATGCATGTTTTGGGCCAGAGTGCCTATGTATATGTATTTTCTTTTAGTCCAGAGTGCCTATGTATATAAGCATTTGATTGGATTGACTGTCTGGATTAAAGGCTAGAGAGCCTAGATTTGTAATAATAAAAACACCAGTATGGTGTTGTGCATTGAAGACAGTGCCAAAATAAGTGGAGGGGGATGTAACAACGATTTTTATTCATATGAACTAGAATGTATTATGTAAATGTGACTTAGGATTATGTGCCAATAAATTTGG
>SNQJ01S0036999.1:63868-79428 GCA_010110895.2 Picea sitchensis
AAGGGGCTAAGTATTTTTACTATATTTTATTTACCCATTTTGGTTTTAATTGAGAAAAGTGGTTACATGAGCTTCTTGGCTAGGCCGTGTGGTTCTTGGTTTTTGTAATTATATAAACCCTATATGTGGGTTGTTCTTTGTTATTGGTTCATCCTCCTCACTCTATCTAATTCATGTGCTCTTGGGATAAGCATGAAAATGAATGGATTGAGGAGGAGAGCCATTGGGAGATGGATGTGAGGAATTATGGATCATTCCAGGTTGGAATGGATGCCTATGGCCATGAAATTGATGGTAGTTTTGAAAGAAATTCATAGCTAAGAATCCTTGGAGTTTCCAGCATGGATATTTCCTAACCAGCAGCACTGGATCCCTGGAGAGAAATGGAAAAAAATGAGGGACTACATGGCAGAGAAAGGGGTTCATTTCTTTGGGTTTTGCAGGTTGAAGGGGAAAGAAATATGAAAATCAGGATTGTTGTGTTGTTGGAAAAACCTTAGAGCTAATTAGCCAAATGTTGTGTGCTTTAAAAATGGCCTACAACCCGTCCTTATGGATTCATAGCCCTAGATCAGGGGTGACCTGTTGTTGAGAATTGGAACAACAATGTTTATGGTTTGGAGGAATTTACTTAGCCTACATCTAGTTGGTGATGGTTTAATTAAAGATAAGTTCTCTCTGTGTTTTATGTATATTTATATTGCATTGTGTATTATTATCATCTCTGATATTCGTATCTATAATGTGCCTACTTGTTGGTCATTGTTTTGCATGGAACATTTTTCATTTCTTGGATGGTTAAGCATGAATATTAATTATTGCATGTGTGGTTATTGAAATATTTCATGGTTCTTTTTGAATTAATTGTTATCAGAATTCAAAATCAGTTTTGAAGTGTGTTTTTGAGGTAGCGTGCATAGCCTACTGGTGGCTAGGTATGTTACAAAGATAGAGGTCTCAAGGTCAAGTCCCAGAGATATTTTCCTTCATGATGTAATTAATATTTGTGAGGCTCAATGTCCCCATCATATAAATGAGGGGAATTCCCTAAGGGTTTCCCAATGATCCCTTTTCCAATGGAAAAATACTTCTTCATTATAACACCCTTACATGCTATAAACATTGAAAAAATGAAATTATTAGCTCAACCAATTCTAAAATAATGTAATAAAAACTATTTCAATTGGATCATTTAATTTGTGGATCCCTCACACAAATGGCCCAACATGTGATCATCCAAATCCATTTTTTTTTCTTGTTGGGGTGGAATTAATAGCTCATCTAATTCCATATTTTGGCATCCAAGTGACATCAATAGATTATCTATTTGGGCCAAAATGTGAGATAATATCACACAAATGGACCAAAGTGTGATCATCCAATTCCATTTTGTTTTCTTGTTGGAGTGGAATTAATAGATCATCTAATTAATTCTATATTTTGGCATCCAAGTGACATCAATAGCTCATCTCTTTGGGCCAAAATGTGAGATAATAGCTCATCCAAATTATTTATAGTGTCCATTTATGGGTTAGAATGGGATCAATATCCTATCCTTTTTAATCAAAATGTAAGATAACAACTAATACAAATCCAAAAAAATAGTTTAAGTGGGTAGAATAATTTAAATCTCTAAAAACCCTTTTTTCATTAAAAAAAAAAAATTAAAATTAATATATATATTTTAAATTTTTGTTTATACTCTTTCTTGAAAACATTTTACCTTTTATCCTTTTTTTACGAAACACTTATCCTTCCTACTTTAATATCGTTACCATTAATAACTCTTCTGATATCAAAATATTGATATCCCATTCACAAGTAAATTTGTTTTCCAAAGAAAATTTCCTCGAAATTATATTAAGCTTATATTTTCATTTACATAATCAAAACCATGTCAAATGGTCTTCCCGTTGTTCAGTAATAATTCAAAACTAGTCACTACTAATGATAGACTTTATTGTCCCCATACAAAGCACTATTCACTATGACTCAGTTGTCCCATCTGAGTTAATCCAGTCTGATGATAATTACTAATCCATCACAAAAAAGATAATGGATCTTACAAAACAAAGTAATTATTGTCTTCAAAAAAGAAAAAAATAGTTTTGTTCTTAAACATAATTATAAACATAGTCTCCCAAAATATCCAAAAATACTAAGGCCCACCCAAAATAAATGCAAGCATTAAAAGAGATTTATATGAGTCGGTGGTTCAGCCTTCCCATTGTCCATATAATAATAAGTCAATCTGCCTATAGTCCAAGCAGTGCTTGTTTTGAGAGGCAATCTGCTTCCTTGTTGTGCTCCCTGTAGATGTGTATATAGTTGATTTCTTGGAACTGTGAAGATAATTCCTTGGTTCCGCGCTTCCATCCTTCTAACTCACTGGCATTTAAAATACAATTGTTGTTGAGCCAATAAATTATAACCTTCGAGTCTCTAAATATTTTTAACATTGAAATATTCCACAATTTTTCCATAATTAATGTCACCCATGCTCCAAGTAACTCATCTTTTGAATTTGTGCCACTACCTCCATTTATGTGCCATCTACAAGCTTTTTGAGTAGAAATTTGAAAACTCCCCTAGTCCCACAGTTCGAACCCTTTAAGATAGATGCTCCATCGAAGAATGCAATTTTATGATCAATATCTTGGATCATCAGGCTCCATTTAATAACATTCTTAATTTTTGGGTTGTTACCTGGGAAAATATTCCTAAGAGTTTTAATAATGACTGCCAACTAGTAAGGGGACTTATCCTCGAATAATACTTGGTTTCTTTTGGCCCAAATATTACAGCAAAGATGGACAACCAGAATAATTGGACAGTCTTTGTCTCTCATCCAGGACTCAAAGAAATGACAAAGTGACTTCCCATTCCAATGAGATTTTTTATTAAGATGGATTGTTAAATTTGCCTAGACTGTCTGAGTAAATTGGCAGTGTACAAGCAGGTGATCCACGTCTTCATTTTTGATCTTGCATAAGGGGCACCAACCAAGACCTTTCCACCCTTTACCATGCAATACTTTCCACATTAGTTTTTTATTTTCGACTGCCATCCAAATAAATAGTTTTTTCTTCAATTGAATTTACCACTTCCATATTTTTTATTTCCACCCCTTAACCTGTGGCCACTCAAAGGTAGAACTAAGAACTACATAGACATTTTTAACTGTCAATATACCTGAGGAATCCCCTCCTATCCATATTAGAGTGTCCTCCTTCTCGCTGAGAGAAACCCCTACCTCATTTAAGTTTACACAGCAATGATCCCATTCTTATTCTAGATTACCCGAGACCTCGAGATCCCCTTTGCTAATCCATTTTTCAGATAAGATAATCGAGTCTTGATAGATTGATGCTAGATCCAGGGTATATATTCATTTCTAGGTGAGAACTATTCTCATGTGTTCGGACAGGATGGCCTTTTGTCCTAAGCCAAATATTTGATCTCGTCCTAGATAGATGTTACGTCTCTTCCCTGGTGACCAGCTCAACCAATGAAGAATAACATGTACTGTATGTACCATGTTGTTCCACATCCTCGATGCCGCGCTCACTTTATGATTATTCATCCTCACCCAATCAATAACTGTAAAATTATTCATGTACTTATCTCTTAAGAGTTTATTCCAGATTCCCTGTTGAGTCAAGAACCTCCACAATGAGTTTGTGTTGAGTGTCGTATTGAATAAAGCCATATTTCTAATCCCCCAGCCTCCCAATTTTTTGGTTCTTGAAAGAATTTCCAATCTACATAAATGGTTTTTTTGTGAATCTTTTCTTCCATTCCACAAGAACTTGAACATCAATTTCCTTATTTGATTTAATACGGATCGAGGAATGGCTTCCAGTGACATCCAATACACAGGTTGGCCTTCTAAAACTATTTTCACCAAAGTATATATACCCCCCCAATGAAAGACATCTATTTCACCATACCTCTATTATCTTCATAGCTTTAGTTACGAGCAAGTCCCAATATTCAGCTTTGTAGGATCCAGTCTTTAACCAATAGCCCAAATACTTAAACCCCGTGGACAACTCCATAAAAGGATAGGGGAGAAGATTTTTTAAGGGAGTAAGATCGTTACTCGAAATTCCTGCATGATGAACTGTAGATTTGGACTGATTAACCATTAGTCCAGATACTTTGCAGAATATGATTTTGTCTATTTCCCACCACTCCTTTAAGTATGCCCTCGTCATAATAATAATATCATCAACAAATAAAGCATGAAGAATATTATAGAGACTGGAAACTTTTATACCTAAGATTTTACCTTCTCTGTGAGCAGATTTCAACAGTAGACGAAGCCCTTCCACAACGAGGATAAATAGTAGGGGAAACAATGGGAAACCGTGTTGCAAACCCCTACCATTTTTAAAGATTTATGTTGCTTCTCTATTAATTAAAACTGCGAAAGTAGGTGATGATACACAAGCCATGATCCAATTGGTCAATTGAATCCCACACCCCATTGTATCATACTGAGTCTTAGAAATTCACAATCTACACAGTCATAGGCCTTCCTTAAATTCAATTTTAATACCAGTGCACTTAATTTTTTTTTTTTAATACTGTGTAAACTTTCATGGACTGTTCCAATAGCTTCTTGGATTCTCCTCTCATGGAGGAAGCCAAACTTTTCTTCATAGATATCAGTGGATAAGTAGGGTTTAATTCGATTGGAGATAATATTTTAAATTATTTTATAACATAAATTACATAAGGATATCGACCGGAAATCATCAAATGTTTTGGGCTTGTGTTCCTTTGGAATTAATGTCAAGAAAGTTGAATTTAGGTTTCCCCCTACCAACCCTAACCTTCTCGTTTCTTCCACCATATCGAGAAGATCCTAGCCCAAAACATCAAAGAAATGAGTGAAAAACTCATAGGTCCATCCATCCGGGCATGGGCTCTTTTCTTTTTTGAATTTGAAGAGAACCAATTTTAAATCTTCCATAGTAACTGGTTGTGAAAGATGAATAGAGTCCTCCTCCTTGAAGATCTTTGGGAAAATACCTGCAATATTGACTTTTTCAGCCATGTTCAGTGTCTCTTGTGCCTTGTAGAAACATTTGAAAATCTCAAAGGATTCCTTTCTTATAGCTACCGGCTCTGTAAATTTTGACCCTCCAGTATCCGTAATTTCCCAAATGTGTTTTCTAGCTTGATTGAAATTAGCGAACTTATGAAAGAATTTTGTGTTGTTGTCTCCACTCGAAAACTAAATGGATTTTTTGCGTAGCCTCCAAGATTCTTTTGTTCCTCTTAGGATCACGTTCCTTTCCAGTTCTTTTTGTCACAGGCTCCTTCCTTCTTCCAGATTTGTAGTATCTGCAGTCAAAATGGTGATAGATGACTTGATACCAATTTCTAATTATTTTAGTTTTTCAATGTTCTTTTCCTATTTCATTCTAAACCATTGTTTTGTTTTTTCCTTTAAAATATTTAACTTCCATACGAGCCTTTTTTGGGAACCAAATTCTATCATGAATATTGGATCATTCCAATTTGTGCGAACCAATGTTCCAAATTCCAAATCCATTAGACAGTGAGCATTAAATTTGCAAGGAATGGATTTTTGATTCAGAGTGGCTTCCAACTGAAGGAGAATAGGTGCATGGTATGAAATGAAAGTATTCAACCCATGAATGATACAACCCCACAGCTAATAACAGGTCTTCTGGGACGATGTACCATTCTAACCTCTAGCCACTACTTCCAACCCCGTTCGGCCATTTCTCCACGTCGGAACCAACTTTGTCAGCTTTACATCTATAAACTTTCTATCCCAAAAAATATCCTTGTAAAATTCATCAAATGTAGTTTTCCTCAAGTATCCCCACCATACTTCCTCCGGAGAGCTGACGAAATTTAGGTCACCAACAATAATAAGATTATTGATATCGAGTAAACCACTGTCGGCAATCAGCTTCTAGAATTTTATACATTCCATACATGGACCATAAACATTCAATAATGCTAACTCCTGGTTGTCCCTAATTCTTGTACCTATTAACAATATGCCGACAATAGTAAGAAAAGGAACGAGATAAAAAATAGTTGGATCCCTAGAGACCAGTAAGACCCCTGAGTTTCCCAATGCATTGACCACACATGTTACCTAAGAGAGTCTAAGGGCATGCATGAAGTCTCTAGAATTTTGTGCCAATACCAATGTTTCCTGAAAAAAATGATTTTTGGGTGGGTCTGATCCATAGTCTTCCAATCGAGGCCTTTTTTAGGGTGCCTCCGATCCCTCTAAAATTCAAAGACAATAGTAACATTATTTTTCCCATGCCTAGGCTTTCACTTCTCTAAGAGGCCCTCCATCTATGGGAGAAGAAGATAAATCAATATTACTTTGAGTTTGGGAAGCCAGTGTTTTCCGAGATATTCTAGTTTTTAAGGGTGACAATTCTATCCCCACCCCCCTTGACCATACAAATTATTTCCCCTCCCCAGAGTTAACGTGGGAATAAGTTCCTTTCGAAACCTATCTAGATCCTACCACTGATTTCCCTTTATAGACAGATAACTTTGTAATTTTTCTATTTCCCCTGACGAAAGGAATGAGTGAGTCGAGGACATCACTAAGAGTAGGTCCATCCATATCCGATTCACTATAAACTAATAGAGTTTGTGAGAACAATCCATTTAATGGAGTGTCGTCTAGTGGGGGGTTGTTTTTGTCGGGAAAAGTCTCAGTCAGGTGATGAGACTCCATTAAGGAAGGATTAATGCCTACCTCAAAAAATTCAACGACTACCTCAGCCCCAATGATGTTCGGATGGTTAGACCTTGTTGGACTCTCAACAACTAAAAAAGGGTCGTCTATTTTACTACCTTCCTCAGTTACAGGCCTCGAGACCCCAGAGGTAGTTGACTGCAGCCAAGATGATTTTTATAAAGCTTCCTTTTCCAAAAAGGAAAGTGATGAAAAAAAACCAGGGCAGTGTCGTTTCAACTTACCATTAAGTGTGTCAAGGTCCTCCTCCAAAAAAGAAGAATCCAGGAAGAAGTCGATGCCTTCGCTATCCAAAGAATCATAATCTGTCATGTACTCTGGGGGTTCCCTTTGTAACTGTGAGTCCTCGGATTCCTCCTCCAGTGGTGCTACCGAGCATTCCCAGCATAAATGACCAGTACCTCAACTACGAATGCAACGAAAAGGTAGCCCAAGGTAGTCCAATTTATGTCTCAAGTGTCGCTTTCTCCATTCAATGTCTATTACCTCCAATAGTACACCATGTAATTCTATTTTGGTTAAAACCCTGGCCACCTTCCTCGATGAATTTGAAAAAGATACTAAATCCACTGCAAGAAACTTCCCCATGGAGTTTCCAATATCTTTCAGAGCCCCAAGATTCCACAAATGAATCGAGAGACCAGGCATAAGTACCCAAAGATGACAAAACTGGAAATTTTCCGTCTCTAGGTCAAATGCCACTCTCCAACACTTAAGCAGGAGACTGCACCCCTCATTTAACCTAGTCGATTCTAATAACATGGTAGCATCCTCAAGGGACTTACAAACGAAGCCCATCCAACCTTTCGATAAATGGAAGATTTCTGGAATATATCCCAGAAATTTTTTCCAATGGAGTTCCAACCATTTCAAGAAGCTACCCTTGCATAGGTAAGGATACGCTAGCCTACCCACCACCCCATAGAGAGATAACCTCGTAGCCTCTTCCAGGCCCACGTCAACTCCAAGTACCATCTTTTGAACCTTTCTTTTTGGCTTCCAATCTTTTTTCCTTCTAATTTCAGTTGGTTGTGGAGTTTTTCATGGGTAAAATCCCTATTGTTGAGTAAAAACCTTCCTAGAAATAGGCTCAGAAAAAGGAGTAAAATCCTTGTTTAGTACCAGTAAATATGGCTTGTATAACTCTCCCTGACTCTGTGTAAAAAAATCTCCTAAGCACTGCTATGAAGGAGTAGTAGTTTTCTTTTCTAACCTAGCCACAAAAGAGTAATAAGGAGCCTTTTTTTTTATAATCTGAGTAGTGGAGGAAGTATCAAGTCTACTAGAGGAATTCAGAGGAGTTTTCAGTGTAGTAGTCCTTTCACCTGACCTGTTCGCGACATCAAAATTTAATGGTAATGACTGAGTCTGGCCCACACATAGTTCATCAATATTAGTGAAGAAGCCCTCATTTTTCCACCCCAAATATTCTTCAACGTTCATTAACTCAGTGACATGATTAGTACCAATGTTTAAGTTATTTTGAGCCATGTTTCCTCCACCTAAGTCACCAACTGAGAGAAGGAGTCAGTTCAGTTTCCAAGAAAGACAATGTAACCCAGTCCTCTAGCTCCACCGGTGTGAAAGTGAATGGATAAAGGGAGCTCGTTAAAAGAGAGAAATAAAATATTAATCAAAACTCGGTCATTAAGCCCATCATAGGTGAGTTAACGATTAATGATCCAGGAAAAATCCGCCAAGGACGGATGCCCAAGCAATCACTCCGCTAAAACTGAAAAGTACCCAAAGTCAGTTCTAGGGCATAAACACGACAAAGTAGTTGTGAATTGAGTAAAGAAAGACATCAAGGATAAAACTTATTCTATAATCAAGGCGAAAAAACTAATGAAAACCCAGCTAATGGGGGATCTATGACCAAACTATAAACCAAAGGTTGTTAAGGAAATATAACCCCATCCTTAAGCCCACTTTAAATGTCTTAGCAGGTTCCACCATTGTTGTTCCAGTTCATCTCCTAGTTCCCGCCCATTCTCCATTTCAAAATTTAACTTAACTCACAAGAAAATGGGATATGAAACCATTCAATACCCTACCTTCTCTGTTGAAGGCGGCCAATATCCACCCTTCTACAAGTAATTTTTTTTAATCATGTGACAATTTGAAGAATCTCAAATTCAAGAAGGCTAGCATGAGCAATAATTGTTGAGGTAAATATTTGACTGAAATGAACGGAGAGAGGTTAGGGAAAGGTTGGAAATAAACCATTATTTTTCAAAGTGGGAGGATAGAGTTGTAAATGTAGAGGTGTATTAAGAGAAACCAAAGAAATTTTAATTCAAGACTTTAAACTTGCAAACTAGTTGCGCTAAAGGATTGGATAAGAAAAAATATGGTGCTCAGTTTTCTAGACATTAAATTAAAATACATACAAATAAAGACAAGCACGAGAAGGGATCCCACAAGTTTTGGTTGTGTAGATAAGATAGGAGGGTAGAATGAACATATTAATAATTCTAGGAATTTTCTCTAGTTTGTGTGGCTTGTGGCTTGACACATCTATTACTGACAATGGTAATTTCAAAAGACTTGGTTGTTTAGCCTTGTACCATCTTTCATAGCTCTTGGTATTTTCGGCTTTGGAATCTGCTATCTTTACCCGGTTCATGGAAAACAATGATTAGATCTGTACCATTTTTTAGAATCACTTCTTGGAGATAATGCTTCCATTAATGTAATAAGATTGGGTTGTTGTTTCTTGAGATATTCTCTCAACTACACCACCTAAATTAGGAAATACTTAGATCTGAATAACTTTACATAATAGAGTTATAATATGTGTTTTTTATATTATATTGACAATAGTTTTTTTATTTACAAAATTTTTAGTGATTCACATGTCAAAGATTATATCATGTCGTGGGAGTGCAGTGAAAAATTGGTGACATGGTATTAAAGAGACAACTATATTATCTTCTTTAATAACATATAATTTATTTTAGAATTTAGTGCAAATGTGAATTGTTTTGTGTGTGAAATTTTTCTAAGTTGCTTCTTTAATAACATAACTTAAAAGCTTGTGGTTCTTAGTGAATGTGGTGCCCAAATAATGTTGTCATTGATTATGTCTACAATCTTTTGCAATGGGTTTTTTGGTCTGAAGCAAAGTGGTAGCTCATAATGAATGGTTGTGTGATGGAGGTCGGTCTACGATATTTCAAAATTGGATAAAGTTGTTGATCAATACTTTACCAGAGAGAGTGTTGGAGAAAGTGTTGGAGATAATATTTCCATTAATGTAATGAGATTGGATTCTTGTTTGTTGTTATATTCTCTCAACTACACCACCTAAATTAGGAAATAGGTAGATCTAAATAACTCTATATAATAGAGTTATAACTATGTGTAAGTTTATGTTTTTTATAATATATTGAGAATAGTTTTTTGTGTGTACAATGTCTTCTCTCTGGTTTTCTAAACCCACCTAGTTCATGGAAAACAATGATTAAAGTTTCAACCCCTTAGGAATAAGACTTCAAATTAATCTACGGATAAATCGATTTTAAAATGATGGAAAATAAAAATTATATTTTCTAATATCAAACTTTGGAGTATCATGATTTTGTTTTGATAAATATCCAAACTAATATGTAGTCAACATAAACTCATTACTATATCCCATACCTTTAGACATATGATATAGCCAATAAACTGAGATTCATTAAAAAGATTTAAAAACCATGCAAACACACGAGAATGGAAAATAACTCTCTTTTATTCCTTCTCCATCCTAACTATTACAATGGAAGTTCAACCCCTTATAACTAATATATGATATTTTTGAAAACAACCAATTTTAGAAAAAAAACTAATTTTAGGAAATTCTTGCATGACTCTAAAACTAACCAATAAATAAGATCTAACTAGAGAGACACTATTTTTCAACTCGATTTTCTCATTAAGTTTATAAAGTAAGAGATAACTGATAAATAAAAATTTAAAAATTCTTGTAAAAATACTAAAACCCCAATTTGAGGCCTTATATGAAGAAATGTTGCCCCATAAAAGTGTCGAAACAATGTCTTATATAAAGGATAATATTGGCATGGTAAATAAATCTTCGAGACACAAATCCTTGTAAAATTTCATCCCAAACAGATAAGCAAGTCAAAATTTATGACCATCGTAAAATCCCTGCATCATTCTCCTTTGGTTGAAAAGAAAGCAACTCTTGCAAGTTACTGTCTTCAAACTGTTTCTACTGAATGGGATATAGGTTCAAAAAGTACCCCGTTGTAATCCATTTACTCTCTTCCTAGTGCTATGCCTTCCCACTGGACCAGATATTGGTTGTATTGGCCTTGTCGAGTATGAAGGTTCTTCTTATCTAAAATATGCACAATCTTTTCCTTTTTCTTGCTCAGAATGGCATGTTGCCAATACAACTCTGCCTCATTGTCATCAACTAGATCATCCCCATGGAATATATACAAATAAAAAATGTTAAACACGGGGGAGATATCGAGATCAACTGGGAAATCGACCTTATAAGCATTGTCATTGATTTTCTTGAGAATCTTGCAAGGACCAATTTTCTTATAATTCAATTTATGGTAGGTTCATCTAGGAAATTGCTCTTTCCATAAATAAACCATCACCAAATCACCTTATTAAATACCTGGTATTTTCGGTGATTTTATAATTTGGTTTTGTTCATTACCGGCCTGTAGTTTTTGTCTCACATGTTGTTCCAACTGTTGAATTTTTTCTGCAAATGCTTCCCCATCATCATTGATCCTATCCCCAAGTCGTAGTTACACCAAAGTTAGGACACCCATAGGATTTTTACCATAAACAAACTGACATGGAGATTTACCTATAGATCTATTCACTAAACAATTGTAGGAAAAATTGTCTTTAGGTAAATCCAAATCCCATTGCTCGGTATTCTCTCCAACAATTCTCTATAACAGGTTTCACAAACTCCGATTTACTACCTCAGTTTTCCCATCTTTTGGGGGGTGATAAGAATCGTTGAACATTAATTTAGTCCCCATTTTATTCCATAAATACCTCCAAAAATGACCCAAGAACTGAGTATCTCTATCAGAGGTAATAATTTTTGGAACCCCATGCAATCTAACAACTTCTAAAAAAACAATTATGCTACCCTGGATGCATCACTAGTTTTCTTGCAAGCAATGAAATGAGACATTTTAAAGAACCTATCAACAACCACAAAAATAGAATCATTAACGCATTGTGTGTTTAGGAGCCCCAACACAAAATCCATTCTCATATCTTTCCATGGGCCTATGGGAACTGGTACTGGCATATACAAACCGATGTTCTGTGAGTGTCCTTTATCCATTTGGAAAATCCTACACCGTGCCACATACATGGTTATATCCTTTTTCATATTCAGCTATTAATACTTGTCTTCTATTAAGGATAGTGTCTTATCATTTCCAAAATGTCATGCCAAACCACTACTGTGAAGGTCTTTGATAACATTTCCCCTCATTGAACCAATTGGACTGCATAGTTGTTTTCCTTTGAAGAGGTAGCCATCTTGCATAAAATATTCACCTTGATTAAGATCCATGTTCCCAATGAATGGATTCTTCAATTGTTCCACAATATCCCGAAAATAATTATCAGAAGCATAGAGATCATTTAATGCAGCAAACCCAATTACTTGATTTTACATGGTTGTCAAAAGAACAATGTGTTGACTCAAAGCATCTGGAACTTGATTCTATCATCCTGATTTGTGATTTTGAAAAAAGGTGTATCCTTGTAACAAAGAGACCCATTTTTCATTTCTATTGTTCAATTTATTTTGGTTGTTTACATATTTTAATGCAATGTGATCAGTAAATAACATAGACTCTTTCGACACTAAATAATGCCTCCAATGTCACAATGCTTACGCAATTGCATAAAATCCTACATCATATGTGGAATAGTTATTTCTTAACTCATTCAAATTTTCACTAAAGAATGCAATCGGTCTACTAGTTTGGCTAACTACATATCCAACGCCTACATGTGAAGCATCATAGTCTACCTCAAACACTTTATCAAAATATGGTAAGGTTAATATTGGTGCCTCAATTACCTTCTTCTTTAGAAACTTAAAACTTTCCTCAGCTTCATTGGTCCACATGAATGTCTTGCCTTTGGTGCAATCTGTTATGGGTGCTACAATACTACTAAAATTTTGAATAATTTTTTGGTAAAAGGTAACGAGACCATGAAAAATTCTTACCTTTGTTATGCTCATAGGACTAGGCCACTACAAAATTGCTTTGACCTTCTCTAAATCCATCTTGACTCCTTCTATCGATATGACAAAACCAAAAAATACCAAACTTTCTTGCAGGAACCTACATTTCTTCATTTTTTCATAAAGTGGGTGGTTTCTCAATGCATCCAATATAATTTTTAAATGTTGCAAGTGATCTTCTTTGTTGTTATTGAAAACTAGGATTTCATCAAAATAAACAACAAAAAAATTACCAATATAAGGTCGAAGCACAATATTCATCAACCGCATGAAAGTAATAGGTGCATTGGACATCCCAAATGGCATCACCATCCATTCATATAGTCCATCCCTGGTCTTCAAGGAAGTTTTCCATTCACCCCCTTCACAAATCCTGATCTGGCGATATCCACTTCGCAAATCAATATTACTAAAATATTTAGCTTCGGCTAGCACATCCATCATGATGTCCAAGCGTGGTATAGGAAACTGATATTTGATGGTAATTTTATTGATTTCTCTACTATATGTGCACATCCTCCAAGTATTATCCTTTTTTGGAGTTAACAATGCCGATACAACACAAGGACTAATGCTTTCTCTTACTAAACATTCCTTATAAGTTTTGTAACTTGTCGGTTGATTTCTTCATGTTGTGTGGGAATCATCCTATAGGTTGCCTAATTAGGTAAATATGATCATGGGATTATATCAATGTGATTTTGAATATCCTTCTTTGGTGGAATACCATCAGGTAGTTCATTAGGGATAACATCAACATATTCTTCTAGTAACTTGGCCACTTCAGTCGGAATTGGTACATCTTCCACAACTCATTTTTTCACTATTAATGCATAGTATAATCTTGTTTCCTTCATTTCCTTAAAAAATCCTCTTTATAACAACATATTCTCATTTTTTGCCTCATCCTTAAGGGACAATAAGATGAATTTCAACCCATCCTTCCAAAAGATGTAGGTATTCTTTCCTCCATCATGCATGACTTTTCTGTCATATTTCTAAGGCCTCCCCAATAACAGATGACATGCATCCATCAGAATGAAATCACACCATAATTCATATTTATAAGTCTTACCAATGGAAAACTTGATCAAACATATTTTATTAATGGTGACTTCATTCCCCTTTTTGAAACATGCAATTCGGTAAGGATGGGGATGTGTTTCACAACGTAATTTCAACTTATTAACCATCTCTTTGTTAACCATATTCTCACAACTGCCACTATCAACAATAACTTGACATACCTTTCCCTCGGAAGTGTATCTGGTTTGAAAGATATTTATGAAAATCCAATAATCTCCATTGTCACTACTCTACATTTTCTCTTTTTCGGGAATCACCATTGACCTCTATATGATGAGACTCTCCCCCATATCAGGAAAGACTTCAGATTCAAATCCTTCTTCTTCATTCTCATCTTGGACCAAGTTCAATCTAGGTTGTTGTCCTTTCTTTGAATCTTTCATGTTATAGTTTGGGAATTCAAATGCTCGATGACCCTCTACACCACACCTGAAACACATATAAGGTCCTCCTCTACCACCACTGTAACCTCTACCCCTATTAAATCCTCTTCCTCATGGTTGATTTAGGTTACCCTGTTGAGTATATTCTACTTTCTCAGCTCCTTGGGATGATTCACCTATGCCATAGTTAAAACCACCATGTGAGGTAGATGATGTACCCCTCCATGCTCCTATATTTCTGTAATATACCAAATATAAAAAGTATGCAAAACAGAAATAAAATGCTAGAAATGGCAGAATAACAGTAATATAACCAGCATAATCTCCACAATAACACAGAAATGATATAAGAGTAACAACAGAAATAACACTTTGATGATTAAGGTTGATTGTCATTGATGTTAACCCTTGAAGAAAGCTCTGTAGCATAAAGGTTTAGGTAATGGACCCAATATTTTTTGATGTAAATATGACTCATTATTGTTTTTTCATGGTTGATAAAAAGTAAATATGGATGAACTCCAAAGTGGTCCCCTTATGGTGAAATCCCTCACGGGAAGACGCTTTGTGGAGTAAGAGAACCCATGCTTGATTGTGGAATAATGAGATGAAGGAAAGTGAATTTTCCAGGGAAAATATCCTATATGGATAGTTCTTGTCATGTCATTTCCAGTGGTATGTGGAACGTCACATAATTCCTCACGGTTAGAGAGTTATGGCCATGAGAAGTTGGATACCCCAGGTTTGGGTAATGGACCCAAGTTTGTTTGATGGGTAACGGTATGAGTTATGATATATTTTCAGATAATACTATTCTATATGGATAGTACATGTCATTCCATTTCTGGTGGTATGTAGAATGTCACATAACTCCACATGGTTTGAGATTTATGGCCTTACAAAGTTGGAGGACCCTCATATGTCATCTAGAAGCCCCAAAAGGTCAAAGTAGTCAAAGTGGTTTAAGAGATTTTAAGAGGTAAATAATAAAGTGAAGTGATGAGTGTATTATAATTCAAAGTGAATACAAAATAAATAATTTCAATATTAAATTTAATGGAGAAATTAGAAGTGGACC
>SNQJ01S0036999.1:103939-118106 GCA_010110895.2 Picea sitchensis
TCGTTTTGTTCTAGATCCAGGTGGATCTAGGGAGATTGGTCTGTGTCCGCACTCACGAATTTATCCGTTAACATCCATCTTCAACACAAAAAATCTAGAGAGTATCAATTTTTCATCCGTCTCATGGTTAATCCTAGGTTGTTAATTCTCGGTCTAAAATTGTAACACCCTTGTTTCCCCCAGCTTGTAATTAATCATTAATTATGATTACCATGCTATGGCATGGGAACAATCTAAATTTATTATTGTTTAGATTTAAAATGACTAACTATGGGGGGTGAAGCCTCGAAGTACTCGCCATGATATCACTAGAGGAAAAAGAGTGAGGAAATTGTGGAGAGGGTTCATTATGTCAAAATGACCCAAATTTCTCCTTGCTGAAATAATAAGCATCATCGTGATCCCAAGGAGAAATCAGTTAATAATAAAAGGACTGGTGGTTGAACCATCAACCACCACAATGAATGGAAGCATGGAGGGTCTGGTTGGGGAGACAAAAAATTGTCATCCCAAAGTACCACAGAGGGTAGTTTTTCCTGCAGGCCCAGACTGACCTACATTTCCTTATAACAGAAGGAACAAGATAGGTTAAGAACCTTCCTGAAGGGGAGAAAAGGCGTGCAAAATAATACACACAAAATGAGACAAGAAGGGGATGCACCAAGGGGATGTGTGACATGGATATGAAGAAGAAAATAGGAAGAGAGTGTGAGGCTCTCCAGCTGAGAAGAAGAATTGGAAGCTTAATAACTTGATCTGGTTACTGGATAGAACAAGAAAGGATCTCTGAGAATTTGTAGAAGACATGACCTGAGCAAAATTTCATGATCTTGATATTGAGGGAGCATCTAATAAACCTCCCAGACACTGTGACAGAGAAGAACCTTTGAGAAACTGCAAAGGTTCCCTAGTGATATGATTGCTTGGCACAGGGGTGTCTTGTTACGAGGAAAATCACTCTATGGCATGGGGTAAAACACAATAGATGGAAATGACTGCAAAAATCAACTCTAATATCATGTATGCTATATAAAAAAATATCTAACAAGACAAGATAAAGAGCCTACATCATCCAGACGTTCTATGAAGTCTACCATTGAGCACTCAACTCAAATCAATACATCTGCAACTTGTCCTCAACAACTAAGATACGCAAGAATATGGTGATAATATATAAAGTTAGCACATTTAATAGCATAATCCATCAACATTCATAACAAATATGCCCATGGAATAACAATTCAAATATTTCCAAGACATTAATTGGACCAGAAAATAGTATTTCTATTAAAATGTAATCAACATAAGTATATGAATGACAAAATTCTGTGTCGGCACATTTGGAACCGATAAACTAAGTCCCTTCCACCTAGGCCTCCACCACTTCAATCCTCCACCAAAGTCAATCTCATATAAGAGAGACAATGAGATTCTCCATCAAGTAGGGAAGAGATTGGGGCTAAACAATGTGTTCAGACATAAAAGGACAAAGGGATGCAGACTCAATATGAAGTGAGTAATTTATCTAGAGTAACTTTGCTCTCAAAGTTGAATTCTTCTCCTCTTTCCCATAGCTTGGATATGGCCCATTTATAGACTTCCAATGGAACTGAAGGGCCAAGTCTGAATGTTTCCAGTATATGAAAGGTCAAGGATCATGGATCTCATGACGTGACATGGAAACTCGACACCATTTTTTTAATTTTGGGCACAAAACCTGATGTACACGGGTTGTAATGGTGCAACCTGCATATACGCATGATGTATAATTGTTAGGGAGTGTATGTGTGGAAAAATATTATTTTTAGCTCTTGTAACTACAAAAAGGGATTTCAAGTCTGCATAGGGAAATGGAAAAGGCCTTCTGATAAAATTTGCATAGGTTGAGGTAAATATTGATATAATAGAGGCCCCTAATGTGTGAGGTCAGAGGAGTATCTTTGATTCCTGAAATACATTATAATACCCAAAAGTGGAGTGATGGAGACCCAACTGGATGGACTAGTTGCTCATGAGAATATTACAATCTATACTGACTTTGTGCACATGGATTCCAATTTGAATTACACTACAAATCAATGTGAAAATATACCAAACAATTTTTCATGGCCATCAATAGGAAATAAAAATGTGGCTACATGCCATTGTCTATCATAGTCACAAACAGGGCTCAGTAAAACCAGACTCAAAATCAATCTGAAGATGTATGTATAAAATGGAGTACAATCTGATCTCCCATGATCACTAAAGTCACATAGGTACTGGTCCAATGAAAGATAGCAACAACTCAGGAAAGTTGTGACTATGAATTGATGTCTTCAAGTCTTATACATGATCCACCAAAGGTGAAATTATACATTATGTGAATAAAGGAGTTTAGGTCGAACCCAATGAGACTTCGTTTGATTACCGGTCATTAAGGTATACCTTTAACAAACAGGAGACAACCTATCGATAATGAAAGTAGGTATCAAGGAACCAAGTACATTCTTACAAGTGTGAATAAAGGTGTTGAGGTCGAACACTTGAATAATCCATCGATCAAGAGACATTAATGTATTCACAACTGTCTATGGCGAGAGAACCTGCCACTGATGACTACAAGCCTCTAGGTATTCATAGGACTCTAGGCCTCTCTTCCAAAATAGATGGGTTGAAGTCGATGGAAGGAAACCCGCTAAAAAGAGAGAATTAAGGCATCTCTAATGATTCATCACGAGGTACAAAGTAGGAGCTTGATGATTTGGAGGAATTTGGATGAAGAACATGTTCGCGAACCAACGACCTTGTGCATCTTTCATGTGCGCCAGATGCAAATGGTACACAAAAAGACGCTATGAATAGCAGCCAATAAGGAAAAATGTTGGCAAAGGTTAGGAAACCACCAATAAGGCTAATGAAATCCAAGACACTGCACAAATCCCAATGTGTGAATAGATTTTTTGTTGTCGAACAGAAGGGAAACCCACCAGTCAATGACCAATGATGAAATGTTGACTGCTAGGTTCAAGGTTACCTACCAATGATGAAAGTAAGACCAAGGTGCACGATACGACTACGACTTCATTTAACTCTGAGACACACTGAGGGCATGGCTGACATGCAAAGTCGAGAGTTATGATAAATGGTAAAAATAGTTTGATAGAATTCCTTTGAACAAGAGCATGAGACATATGGAAGCCTCCGACAGCATAGACTCAATGATGAAACTTTGTGATGCAGGAGGCACCAATCAAAATCTTCATAGGGATTGGAAGAGTAACCAGTCGGGGGAGTAAACTCTAAGTAACGAGCTCAATTTCCTAAGGTCATGCTAAACCCAAAATTTTGATGACAGGTGGACTCAAAAGTTTGTGCTATGTTCAAATGTGACACGACTGCTACCAATATAAGATAATATTCTTTTCTTGTCAGTATTTTTTTGTTTTTTCATCGTCAAATAAATGCTATGATACAGAGGAGGAAACGAGTGTCACTAGTAAGAAACTAGTTCCAAGAGTGGAACATACCTATTCTCAATGCAAGGAGGTGTATGAAGGATATGGACACTCGGGGGAATGTTTCCTATTAGGGTATAGGGTGTCAAGATGCAAACGATATAAAAAAGGATTTTCTTTGCTGATGATGCAAACTGTTGAGGTGATAGGCTAATAATGTGAAAATGAGAACCGACAATAGGCTCAATATTGCAAGCAAGGGAATGAGATGCAATTACAACTTAACACAAAAAATGTCATTTTTCATAAATTTGGTCTACTTGGTTTTGAAAAAGGGGTAAAATTACACCAAATAGATGTCCTTTCAAATCTGATATATGAGTGTGAAAGAGACAAGTTCACTCGGCAATATTTTCTCTTTTTGAGAGAGTCAGAAAAGAGATTAAACCCAACTCATTAGGATTTTTCTAAGTAGCATGTCATGGGGGAGGCTAGAGCTCCCATGTAGGACTTCTGTGAAAGGTCAGCAACTTATGAACAACTGACACAAGCTTGGAAAAACCTAGAGTTGTCCAAGTAGAGGGGGATAAAATACTTGTAGAGGTTACCTTCTCAATGATATATCAGAGAACGCCCCTTATCTGAAAGGGCATAGAAGAAGGAATTTGATACCCCATAATACCATCTCAGTCAAAGGGAACCTCCCTAAGACTTGGAGGGAACGTACTCAAGGAGAGTAGAATGCTCTCTTGTTCATAAGGTATGAGACTAGAAATTTTAATGACATGGTCAAAAGATGCATCACTCCTCAAAACAGGAGTGGTGTAGGGTGAAGATTGCATCAACATGATTGTTGTGTCAATCAAAGAAGAAATAGAATGTTGGGAAACCAAAGATGACTCTGAACCCAAAGAATTATCATACAAGGACTTTGCTTCTTCTACTACAACAGTAACAGGACACAAGTGAGTTAAATGACCTCCTTTTCAAAACCTAGTATTGGCCCTTGACCAGGTTTTGAGGAAACGTTGGTCATATTTGACCATTTTTGGGACTTTGACAAGCTGGTCAAAGACGGAGCACCCAGGCGAAGCGGAGATCATGAGATCTCACCCTTTTTGTGGGATTTTCTGGTTTTAGGGTTTATGTAATGTGTATGGAATGTCAGCCCATGGGTTTACCCATGCTTAGGCCACTTTTCTAATGTATAAATAGGAAGCTAAGGGATGGAAGAAGTAGTACTAGTTCTACTAGGATTTGTGCAAGAGCCTGTTAAGGTTTCTAAGTGCGAATAGATGTAAGTGCTTCGTGCATACTGTATGTTGAGACTTGCCGAGTTAAGTGAAAGTGATTGTAAGAAGGCTTAGTGATTTGACCTGATTTGGGAAGGAGGATCTGGCAAGGTGCATGTTGATCTCCTATCCTTGCGAAGTTGGATATGTGGCTTGGTGCATGTAAGCAGATTGCAAGAAGATAATAAAGAAGAAGAAGAGTTGGTGGACGTAGCCCCGCACTGGGGTGAACCACGTATATCCTGTGTCAATGTGATTTGTGCTATAATGTTAATGTATTTTCTTAGTGCATTGTTATGATATATATATCTATGAATTATTAGTGCTTATGATGTGAATGAATTCTAGATCTTCTTTGATTCTATGTGTTGAGTGGTTAGATGTGCTTAGATCTTGAGTAATACTGTGTTGTTCTGTAATTAGGGTTTTAAGTTGCGATCTGAATGAGGGTTAAAGACTAATGAATGTTAAATTCCAAGTGCTTTTTTAATTATTGTGATCATAGATCTGTGTCCTAGCTAGGCTATCGGCACTTGAGTCCTATAACCCTCCTGCTTCTACCTCGGGTGAGACATCATCTTCTTTGCAGGGGTTTCCTAAAGGGTCGGTAATTAGGGTTTTGTTGGTGCGATGTTGAAGCGTTGAACCCTGGGTATACCCCTATGCAAACAAATGGTTATGTTGTCAGGACCTGAAACTGTGATTATTGGGAACTGAAGAAAAGAGAAAGCGCATTGTGTAGATATGTTGTTGTAGTGCGCAGTATTCTACTTAGCTTGTGAATCTCTGTGCTAAGAAGGGAATCATATCTGAAGAAAATAAGTAAGATCTTAAATCTTTGTGCTCTGATAAAGGTAAGATAAGTGGATTTTTTTTTTTTGAAAGTATGGATTTAGGTATGTTTGATCGATTTTGTCCTAGTCTGAAAACTAGGATAGAAGTAGAATAAAGAAGATTTTGTATGAATAGATCTGATAGAGATAGTGAAAGATATGTTATCCCTATGCATAGAAATAATTTTTGGACTAACAAGCAGATGCAGGATCCTAAAAAGAATATTTTTGCAAGTCCATCACTGTGATCCCAGTGCACAGTACAGAAAAGGTTGGGGATCGTTTAAGAGAAAGATAGGATTGACATTATGTTATAGTTGTAGAAGATCAGGACATATTGCTAAGGAATTCCCTGGTAGAGGTCCTATTTGTCTTTGTTGTAAATCTATTGATCATGAGGTTTTGGATTTCCCTAGAACAATTGCTAAATTTGAAAAGATGAACATGAGACAAGAAAACTATGAAGGAGGTCAAGAGACTAAGAATGTGCTAGAACACCAGAAAGAATCAGAGGCTATATTATTACATATGAAAGAAACATTGAATGATCACATAGACATCAGTTTACCAAAGATCTTAAAAGAGAAGGAGTGCATAGAAACAAGAATAGAAGGCTTCGACATAGACTGTTCTCTAGATGAGGAAACACAGGTGAACATTATGTCGAAAAGTGCTTGGGAAATTTTGGGAAATCCTGCTATGATTGCTTCATTAGGATGGATAGTATTTTTTAAGGGAAATATGATAACCCTATGTGGAATACTTACTCATGTACCTATGATAGCCCATGGAGCATCGACCGAAGAAGAATTTGAGGTCATTAAGTTTGTTGAGAACAACACTCCTTTTTCACTTTTGTTAGGAAGGACCTAGATTAAGAAAGATCAGATCCGAAGGAAAGAATAGAAGGAAGTCATAGAACATAAAAAGAAAGAATTAAGGGACTTCATAGTCAAGAAAATAGAACAACTAAGAGAAGAACAAGAGGACAAGTCGAAGAAATTGAGGGCCAGAGAATTAGCTATCAAGGTTGAAAGAACGCAAGAAGGATTAATGAACCTATCCATGAAAAGAGTATAACACCTGCCCCTAAAGTAATAAGAGAAGAGGTATTGCACTTGAACCCCTTGAAATACCCTCAGTAGTGCGAAGTTACTATGCTAATATCAAATAAGAATAAAAATGGAAAGAGGAATCCAGAGACTCATATCATAGGAAAGAAGGCAAGAAAGCTCAGTAAAAAGAAAGAAAAGCTAGAAAAATTGAAAGAGGTTCCAAAAAAGACTTCGCAGAAAGTAGGCTTGCAAAACTTGAACCTCGTCGGAATAGCAGAACAACATAGACTGACACTTCGCCATGGAAAAGAAATATTACTGTTGGAGGTGTCCCGACCGTTATAACGATGCTCCAGAATGACTATAATCATAGCTATTGTAGGAAATATCGCCATTGGACTGTTGGGACCGCACCACAATGGATGGAATCATATTAATTGAATCATTCTTGTCCGTTAGAGGAGTCTGTTACAACGTTGTTATTTAATCTGTCGAATGCCTCACTGGGGACACTTTTTCAAACTGAGATATTCAAACCCATAGAGAACTGATTTCTATCGCATTGTGCTTTTGAGACCTCGCCACCCATTTGAGTGTCCATTCAATTACCTGAGATATTTGATCACGAGCGTACATGTCGGGTGCCCTTAGCGCAGTTAAGAAATTCTTCGAAGAGATTTTGATTGAAATTATGGCTAAGAAGGTCATGTCCACAGGAGTATAGGCCTCATCGATGGTCAGATTGCAAGCATCCCCCTTGACTGCACTTCGATCCAGTCGATATGGGCCATCCCGAACTGCGATGGAGAAGAGAAGCAAGAACCATGACAACCTAGCGAACACGAAGCTCATCCTATCGGTCTTGCTCGACTACATCCTGCCTCTAGCTAGCGCGGTTAGTTGTGACAATGTCCTGAGAGATTTCGAATACACCGTCATTACTACGTACCTCCCGAAGGGGATACACGCAGTTGGGACGTGGCTAGGACTGATCCCTAATCTCAAGATCAATGACTTTAACCTAGGATATAGGAAGAATTATGTGTTGCTCGCACCGTATAAGTACTTGACAAAGATGATTGAGAAGAGGCCGAAGATAGTCCCCCAGCCATGGATTAAGGAGATCGTGAGGTCCAACATATTTAACGTCATGAAGATACCCCACTTCGACAGACACTAGGAGGTTAACATGTGTGTTAAACTCCTCTTATCGTTCTACCATGGAGGTTATCTCTGGTTGGATAGACACGTGACTGTGGATTCGGCACTGATTCACATGATCATTGGACTAAGCATGCAGGGACCAGACCCTCACCAATTCTACCTAAGGAAGGCTACAAATCGCACCCTGGTGCAGCAAATAAAGGAAACGTATGGAGATGTGGAGAAGGGGAAGTGGGGCTACAAGGTAGCCTCCATCCAAGATGACATAGTGCACCTATATTTCCATTTGATTGCTAGTAAGCTCGTTAGGAAGAACAGACCAATGCAAGTCATGGGGTTTGTCGTCGACCTTGTAGGGAAGTGCGTTGAAGGGATGAAGATGAACTAGGTGAGCTACCTTGTCAATGAGTTAGAGAAGGACTGTCGAGAAGCACAGGACTAAGGCTATGAGTTCCACTTTAGCTGGTTACTAATACTCGTATAATTTTTTTCTTGGGAGATGTCGGAGGGAGCGACAGTCTCAGAAGTTGAATCATCAGAAACCCTGATCAAGAGGTTCACCACCTTGCGATATATGAGAGACATGGCGAAACAATATCAATCAAATGCGGTGTTTCATACCTACTACCTACAGCTCACGCGAGCCATTGAGTCATTCCCCCGAATGAATCCAAACACCTTGCATACTTACAGGCCACTAGCAAAGTTCTGCACAGACCGCCACTTCATTTGTATCACTGTGTGCAAGGATGAAGAAAGGAGGAACTGTAATCGTATTACAAATTGACTGAGGATATGGCGGAGATAACCAAGGAATGGCCTGCAAAATTCCTGGAACCAGTTGGAGATGCAGAACTCTTCGACCCCGACCTCATCAGAAGTCCTGTGGTCACCTGGGAAGAGTATGATGGACCCAACAACATCAAGAAGAAGAAGAAGGAAGAAGTGCAGGAGATAAACAGCGCATCAGAGGAAACTATGTCTGATTCACCTGGAGGAGGAGGAGGTGACGAAGTAAACCAAGAAGAGGAAGGAGAAAAAGACAAACAGGAATAGGGTGAAGTGAAACCACCTAAAGATCCCCTTACAAAGGTCGAAATGTCAAAGAAAAGGAAGTTTTCTCCAAAGAAACCCTCAGTGCGGAAGAAGTCACGAGTCAATAAGCCTCAGTCCCATACTGTGCTCACAATGCATAATATTGACCTCATCATCGTAGCTATAGCAGATACTTCGAAGGATATTTTGCAGTGAAATGAAGAGAAAAAGGAGACAATGTATGACAGAATTGAGGCAGAGCTAAAAGGGGTACAACAAGCTCTCTATTTGAGCCACATAGTGTCTACTATGTCGTCATCATCAAAAGGTATAGAATTGGGAGATGAGCCTGCCCAACTACGCAGATTAGCCTATGTGACAGAGGCTCTCCTTCGTCATGTACATGAAGAAAAAGACCAGGCCACATAGGCCTTAAAGAAAGAAAAGGAGGAAGCCCTAGAGAAACGTCGGGTTGCGCATCAAGAAAAATATGACCTCCGGGCGAAGTTTGAAGAGGACAGAGAGTAGATCTAGAAATAAAAAGAACAACTACTTGTGCAACATATGGGAGTTAAAGAGGCAGTCACTAGAGCACTTTTCTTTGTGTCAGGCTTGACCCAAATGGAAGAAGAGATAGCTGAGAGCCAAGTGGGGAAGCTCACTGAATCCATTCAGTAGCTTCAAGCAAGAGTAGCATAGTTGAAAGTCGTTTTGAGAAATCTGCAGTTAGTGAAAAACCAGAGGGAAGAAACTGCCATGAGCATAGTAGAACAAATCAAGGCATTGGCTTTAGAATGCAAGAAACTCATTAACCAAAGTGAACATACCTATGATCACCTTGTATATGACCTGGAGCTGAGGATATTTGAGGCACAGCTCCAGGAGGAAAAACAATAGGCATCGACAGTGAAAGCGCAGTTAAATTTTCTTTCAACGGTAGAGAAGATGAAAAGGTCACAGGAGCAGCGTGCAGTTTAGTAGTAATTCACTGCCATCTAGACTCGATTTATGGAGGTAGCACAATGACTCCAGCCGGTGCAGGACGACACCTACACCATCTTTGAAGAGATCGAGGGACAAGTATCACAGCTAGAACAGGTGGTCACCACAGTAGAGAAGTGCCTGGAAGGGCCTATCACCGAGCGATTCATTCAAGAGTTTGTCGAGCAGGAGGATCTAGCGAAGGAGCAAGTCGAGGTAGCTTGAGCTAAGATCGAGGCCTTCGAAGAATATTTTCCTAGATCAAAGTGACTCGAGATGAGTCACAAGTGAGTGTTGGGGGCATGTTGTCCCTTGACCAGGTTTTGAGGAAATGTAGGTCATATTTGACCATTTTTGGGACTTTGATAGGCTGGTTGAAGATGGAGCGCATAGGTGAAGCATAGATTGCGGGATCTCGCCCTTTTTGTGGGATTTTTAGGTATCAGGGTTTATGTAACGGGTATGGGATGTCTCGTGGGTTTACCCATGCTTAGGCCTCTTTTGTAATGTATAAATAGGAAGCTAAGAGATGTAAGAAGTACTACTAGTTCTATTAGGCTTTGTGCAAGATCCAGTGAAGGTTGCTAAGTGCAAATAGATGTAAGTTCTTCATGCATACTATATGTTGAGACTTGCAAAGTTAAGTGCAAGTTATTGTAAGAAGGGTTAGTGCTTTGACCTGATTCGGGAAGGAGGATCTGGCGAGGTGCGTGCAGATCTCTTGTCCTTGCGAAGTTGGATCTGTGACTTGGTGCATGTAAGCAGATTGGAAGAAGATAATAAAGAAGAAGAAGAGTTGGTGGACATAGCCCCACGCTAGGGTGAACACGTATATCCTGTGTCAATGTTCTTTGTGCTATATTGTTCATGTATTTTCTTAGTGCATTGTTATTATAGATAGATCTATGAATTCTTAGTGCTTATGATGTGAATGAATGTTAGATCTGCTTTGATGCTATGTGTTGAGTGTTTAGATGTTCTTAGATCTTGAGTAATACTGCATTGTTCTGTAATTAGGGTTTTAAGTTGCGATGTGAATGAGGGTTGAATACTAATGAATGTTAAATGCTAAGTGTTATGTTAACTATTGTGATCATAGATCTGTGTCCCATCTAGGTTGTAGAAACTTGAGTCATGCAACCCCCCTTGCTTCTACCTCAGGTGAGACTTCATCTACTTTGCAGGTGTTGCCGAAAGGGTCGGTAGTTAGGGTTTTATTGCTGCGTTGTTGAAGCATTGAACCCTCGGTCTGCCCCTATGCCAACACCTAGAAAGGAACCTGGGATTACGTACTAAACATAGAGGCTTCTCAATTGTATGAATTCCCCCAACATCACTCACAATGGTTGGTGACATGCTCTCAGTGTGACTTGCAGAGACTAGTGACTCATCTCTAACATGATGTACATAGGTTGGTGATGATTCTCCAACATGGTTGACTGTGGTTGGAGATGTGATGTCAGTATGACTCATAGTGACCAGATTTATGTTCCCTGCATGACTTGCAGTAGCTGGTTGTTGGTATTCAATAGGTCTTGCATAGGTTTTCAACCAATATCCAACATAACTAGTGGAGGTTGGTGATATAATTCCAGTATGACTTGTAGTGAATGGACTGGTGGCAAAGGTTGGTTGCAAAATTTGGGACCAAGGTTTTGGGAAAGACTAGTTTTGAGAAATTGTAGGCCAGGAAGGGTTCTGGTATACACCATGGCCCTACCTGGCAGGGTAGTTTCCTCCTCCAAATTGATTCATAGAGGGTTGTAAAGGCATCATCACCGAAGAAGATGTTTGTGAAGAGAAAACGTCATGACAAGGGTTACTCAGGTGAGGATATATGTTTCCCCCATATGAAGGGAACCCATAAAGTGATTTTTCCATACTATAAAACTGACTCCCTCCATATGCAATACCAATACCATAGGATAGATGGAGGTATGTCACGGGAAAAGAGTTCGTAGGAATTGGCATCGCAAAAGAAGGATAGTTGGGAGACATGTAATAAGTAGAATGACCACCCATATGAGCACTTTCTCCTGCAAAAGTGAAACTGGGATTGGATCTGTAAGAATGGAGATTCCAACCTCCCACTGTGAGAGTCAGTTGAGGGATATGACTCACAGCATACGAATATGTAGAAAAAGGAGTCATCATGCCCCGGGATCCAAAACTAGGATTCATATAAGCAAGTGAGGGAGAGGATGGAAAGGGTCAAGGCATGTTTGGAATATCCAGAGAAAGATGATTAGAGGCCCAAGGTATAGACTGAGTATCATGATTATGCATACCATTATGAAACATATATGTATTCGTCCCCATGAAATGAGAAAATACCATGGGGGAGGTAATGCTAAATGAGGGAGTCAAAGGGACTCCATTATCCATAATAATGAAAACTTATGACGCAATAAAAAATCCTAAGGCCGACTAATAATCAAAGAGCACACCAACATAAACAAAAGACCAATATGTACACAAACATGATAAATTGGCTGAAAGGGGCTTCCCTCCCTAAAGTAGGTGTGTCTCGCTCAAGAGGGGCCTGAGACTCCTTGCAAAAGATCGGAGGTATCAAAATCAATTATAAGGGCCCTCATGGGATTAACAACAAGTCGGTCAGATCTCCCTAGAGAGGTAATCCTCCATAAAGGTTGTGTGTTTTCTGACCCTTATCTAACCTAGGGTACCTGTAGAATAACCCCTGCAAGTAACCTATGTGGTACCTATGTCAAGAAACTAAGAAACCATGATATAACCGATGCACAGATGAATAGTCATAAGTCAACTCTACCGTATGGGTAGGGTAGAAAATCTCGAAATCTCGAAAGCACTGCCTCTCACAAAGGTAAAGGTACTAGCAAGATCTCCATATACGAATAGATTCCCATAAATATATCTGACGTTAATATGGTATTGGGTGGATATCCCCTCAACCAACTTCACGCGACCTCATGCTTAACTCCGGTGTTAGCAGAGCATCTTGATGTCACCAATTATAATATGGATTTCACCACTCCCTTAGTCAGACACATATGTTGATTTTAATAGACTTGGAGAAGTTTACTCACAAAATCCTATTCCAAGGCTCTAAATCCTAATCTAGTTTGTGCACCCTAAAAATAAAATCGTTTCTAATCAATTTTAAATTTATCAGTGTTATTTTAGTGTCCTTGCTTAGTCAAAAATCTGCGGTCATGAAACTGAAGATTTTATGACTCAGCAAGTAAAATAAATGAATATGAATAAAATGCAAAGTCCTAACTTCAATTCTCAATAAATGATAAGATTTTCAAAATGTAATTTTCAATTTAATTCTGCAATTCAAAAATAGATGCAATCTTTCCATACATGTACTAAGATCAACGATAAGAACCCAAAAGATCAAATGCCAACAATACAAAATGCTTATTATTTTTGTATTTTCAATATAAAAGAATAAAAATGCAAGGACTGAACAACAACTTGATATAAATATTCTATTGTATGTGAACAGAGACAAACCAAGTAGGATATTGTTACCCATGATTTTGGTCGTCATGATGATGTATTGATGATGGTGTACTCAGGCTCCTCATAAGAACTTTCTCCTGAGAAAAATTACTTTCATCTCTTCCAAGAAAACTCATTTTTGAAGAAGGTTCACAAGATGCTAGTATATTTGGGTGTGAGAATGCCTGATTCTCCCAGGATGCCTTAAGCCAGGGTGTGAACTTCTCGCACTGTGTTGAATAGCTAGGGTGCAAACTCTTCCTAAAGCATGGAAAAAGATGAATTCTTGATGTTTCTAGAAGGGAATCTTCTAGAAGGATGGGTTGGCATTCGAATGGTTATCCTTGTACTAGATTCCCTGATATTGTGGGATCATTCTTATCCAAGTAACTAATTCATTCTCTCCTATATATTGAGGGAATTCTCATGGAAAAGGTTAAGCAAGATTCATTGGATAATTGATGAAAGAATTGTGTGAAGGACTTAACCTGAATAATATCTTGGAGACTCTAGAAAGTCTATCAAGAGGATTCGATCGTTTTCATACAAGGATTGATCAAGTGTGTGTGTGTCGGAGCCAAGAGCCATCGAAAGGAATCTTACGACATCAAGGCGATCAGGCTGTAATCTTTACTTTCAATCAATATGATACAGTGGCATGTCCCTTTCCCATAAAGCTATTTTCACTTTATTGTGTAATTCCTTGATCATACACATAAGTTGACTATTGAATATATTGTTCTATCTTCACTTTGGTTGGTTTATGTTGTCTTGTTCTTGACCTCACGAGAACACCGGAGAGAAGCAGGAGCAACAGAGACCCTAGGAAGCGATATAAAGGTATGTTACTTGTTCCTTCCTACTAGTTGATTCAATGGTCA